>NW_011627520.1:402480-444569 GCF_000204515.1 Acromyrmex echinatior | reverse complement strand
AATAATATATTTAGAAAATCTAAAATATATATACATACATATATATATTGTATATATATTGGATATAAAATTTACATACATATATAATAAAGCATGTAGAAAACAGTAATATAAACAATAAAACGAATTTTACTTAAGACATCTTTTCAAGTTTTCATATATTTTACTATTCCGACGACAATTACTTACGCATATGAGCATTACGTATATACGAAAGCGTTAATAATTAATTCTTGAAAATGATATGTTGTAATATAATTTTATTACAACTTGGTATTTTATTACAACAAATTGGTTGAATTCATAAAAAAGTAATCTTTAATTTAGTAAAAATAAAATTTGAAAATTTAAGAAAATTATGGGTGATGGGGATATTTTGTTAAACAAAAAATAAATAAAATTTTTTTTTATCTATAACTTTAAAGTACTCTTGAAATCGTACAACTTTTTAAAAAATTTTTTCCTATCTTTTATACTTCTGACGATATTCGCCTTGAAAGAAAAATACCGTTTTTTTTTTTAGGAGTGTTTCACCCCTTAATGAGTTAGCACGTATAAAAAAATACGTGTCTCTTAGATTTTCGTGTTTAATAACATATCTCATGAGAATCAAATCGGTTCTGGACAGTTGTGAACCTTCCCTTGTTAGATGTCTGGGGGAATTTTAAATCAAGGTTCTATTTAAACAGAATTCGTGTGTAGTACTCACGAGAATCCAAATGAGTCCCGTTAGACATATGGTCGCCACAGCACCACTCCACCCCAATGAATGCACGATCCAACGGATTGCGTCGGAATGATAAAGATCAGGAACGAACGTGGTGCGGTCAGAGTAGCTTAGTAACGTTCGTTGTCATTTGTTATTTACTCAGGTGCTCTGCTCGGTACTACTCAGTGTTATTCACCACAGCTATAGTGTACGTGAAAAGGTTAGGTTAGAAGAGATGCGTGTTCACGTCGGGATCATTTTGGTTTACTCTGATACGTTTTATCTCGATCCTCCACTACCGGATCAGTAAGGCGATGGGAACTTGCCTTAGATGCCTGGGAGAGTTTTAGATCGAGGTCCTATTTAAACGGAATTCGTGTGGCTGCAGTGCTCACGAGAATCCAAGCGAGTCCCGTTGGACATCTAGTGTCAAGTCGCCACAGCTTATATAGGATTCATTGATTGTTAAAATTAACTCCAGACTGAAATTATTTCATAATGATTACGATGCAATTAATTAATTAAAATTTAAAGAAGTAAATACAGATGTTATGTTTAATAGTAGAAATCAAATACAGATGTTATGTTTAATAGTAGAAATCAAATCACAAATACTGTCATGATTGTTTAGCAATATGCATACGAAAGTAGTAAATCCTATAATTTGTTTTGTAGTAAAAGAATGTAGAAGAAATGGAATGATTTATTTGAAAAATATTATTCTTTTAACTATATACATGTGTGTTACTATTATTAAAAGTTAAAATTAATTTGTATAAATTAATAAATGCAAATTTTGCACCTGTATTGACCATAGTTATTAAATGTTCATTAATTTCTTAGTCAAAAATGCCGATTTTTTAATGGAAAATTTCTTAAGAATTTGATTATGTGAAAATAATAGTCTACCGAATCTCAGTTAAAAAGCAAGTGGAAAAGTATCTGTAAGTAGGAGCCATATTAGGAATATATTAAAGGAGTATATTAAATGTTATAGAGTATATTAAAAAGGAGTATATTAAATGTTATAGAGGGAGAAATTTATTAATTATTGGAAGATGATTACTCGGTAAACGGTTAGTATCACTTTGCTTATTGAGCCCGCAAATATATATATATATATATTATATATATATTACTAATCTTTTATAACAAGAGGGGTTTATATCTAGAACGCTCACATCGTTTGAGTTTATAATTTTCATTTATTCTATTGTATGTTCAAAAATTACCGATACTCAGTTATCTGTTTTTTAATATCCGAAATGCTCTTTGATCCTCGTTTTTAATATTTGTTTTGTCTGATCAACATAAGCTTCACAGTCTTGATAGCTTATTTTATATATACCACTTCACAACATAATATTAATTCAATGTTATTTTTTTGCCAGTTTTTATAAAATTATTTAGAGAATTAATAGATTCGAAAGCCACACTCATTTTATATTTATTAAATAGAATTGTAAATTTATCAGAAATATTTTTCAAATAAGGAACGGTAAAATATTTTTATTAACTGTTTTTTCTAATTCATTTAAAAAGCTTTTTTCAGTATATGCATTGATGTTAATGCGATTGTTGATCGTAGAAAATATGAATTCACAATGGATAATTTTCAAGCAAAGTGTTAATCATTAATGTATTATAGATATAATAAGATTTTTCTGAAAATCAGGATGTGACAAAAAAAAGTTCTTTTTAAGAACTTGTAATTAACATTTTAACTATCAAACATTCAAACTATCTGTTAATTACATTTTTTAAATAATCGTAATTAACGGATGGTTTGAATGAAATTTTAAATATCTCCCTAAGTTTGTGGGTTTTTTGTACAAATCAAATTTAATTCTTCCACCATCAATCACATCAAGGAAACTAATACTTTCATTATCACTAACTTCCAAGATAAATTCTAATCTGTAATATGAGTTAAAATGTTCTCATCTAATCTATGACGATACGCTTTTCTCGCTGGAATTCGCTCACTGGAACCAAGGTTCGAAAAAACATAAGACATCAAGTCGATTTACAAAAAAATATCTTTATTGATATCACACTCGTTAATTGACAAATGATTGTTACATAGGATCTATCTACCGCCGTTTGCTGAAATGCGAGGGGTAGGAGAGAATGAGGATCCTTGGACAGTCGGGAGGATTGAACACTACCTTTTAAATCTTCCCACGTAAAGTTTAGGAAAATGCCACTGTGACGGTTTGTAACCATCACGATGGCAACACTGATGAGTGAACATCAACAGTGCAAAGCGTGATCACGTTTGTGTATCTGTGCTGTTTTATGATTTGAATATTGAAAAGTAGATATTATGTGTTTGTTTTTGTTTAATTCCGTTATTATTACTTTGCATTTACTTACTTTGTAAAATTATATTGTCACAATAAAAGATGAGTGTTTTACGTGAGTTAATTTTCGGGCGTGCTTCTTTAAATTAAAAAACTTGAACGATTATTTATTTAACAATATAGTGGTTGGGAGCCTTGGACACTAGTTGGTTAGGCAGATTAGGGACATACCCAAACCTAGGTTTGTTCGCGTTGTTTGCACTTTTTGCACTCAATATTTTTGCTTTCTTTTCTTCAACGTCCGAATATGTACTTATCTTATTTTAAATACATAAGTTTTGAAGATTTCAAGCAATGCGAACTAGAACCTCTAGGTTTAACGTGGCTCTTATGTTTCAGTCACTATCATATTTTTTTGTTTTTATTCATAAGATTACCATGCCATTTAAATATAAAAAAAAATATAAATCGCCGTAATATATCTGTAGATATTATACGAAAAGTGTTCAAGCCTCTCGCACGTAGGGAGGGATGAGCATTTTTTCTACTTTTTATTTTTGCTTATTATTTTCCACGATGGTCTAGCTTTGGCCTAAACTTTGAATGCAAAAAAAAACATTTACATTTAAAATAAGATAAGTATATATTCGGGCATTGAAGAAAAGAAAGCAATAATATTGAGTGCAAAAACCTATAGTTAAGAATATAAGTTATTTAAAATATAATCTTGGTTGCTATTTTCTTTATAAATATGCACTTTATTTAAGATTTTTCTGAAAAGTGTCCGGAAGATGCGTAAGTACCACGCTACTGCCAAGAGTGCGTACTAAGCGGGTGTTGTAATACAAATGAGTCGTCAATATGTACAAAGTATACAAGCGGATCGCATACAAGTAGATCGCGGATGTACAGGCGGTTACAAAGCGGGTCGCAGATACTGATCGTTACAGACAGATCGTGGATATGTACAGACGGTTTCAGGCGGATTGCAAACAAGTCCAACGGAAGTACTCGATTTGAAGGCGGTGGCAGGAAGAACGGGTACCAGTCGGAAGCGCCCGACTGGCGAGTTGTACACCGGGAGCACTCGGCTGCGTACGGGAGCATCCGTACGCGGTACGGAAGATCGGAAGCTCGTGCACTGGGAGCACCCAGCTGTGAATGAAAGCACCCGTTCAATGCACGACGGATTCTTGGAAGCACCCGAGCTAGAAAGAGCGATCTCAAGGAGCAGTCTTGACACGATCAAGGATTTAGACAGGACTGCCTCCTGAGCATTGCTCAATTCGGAATTTGTACCTCTAACCGGTGGGTGCTCGGTGGAATATTCAGGAATTTCGGAATAGAGAGGGAATCTCTCTTACTAATCTCTGCATCGCATGCGTGATTATACGCGTACGCAAGTTGAGAACCCCGAGAACCCGAGAATCCGCGAGAGATAGCCCAAGTCTCATAAGATCATCGTTTATATAGGGATATTGTTAGAGCCGGGAGTTCGAGAGTTGACTGGTCGAGTTTGGATTGGTCGAATTGGGATTCTTTTTGATAGTAGGGTTAGATTTTTAGTTTTCTAGTGTTTGTTGATAATTAGTTATTGGAGAGTTACCGGGACCTCTTTGGTTTTTGTTTTAAGATTAGTTAAGATTTGAAGTGCGCGAGGAGGAAGAGAAGAAAAGGCGTATTCGGCGGAATCTGTGTAACGTAGACAAGTGTCATTCTTAATTTTATGATGTCTTTCCTTAAGTTATTATATATGCAGAGGATGCGTTGACAGATGTACACGTGCAGTATTAATGCGGGATAAATGAATGTCTCTTCCTCGAGTGTTGCTTGTTGCTTCTTAATTTTATTATCGATCGGAATCAGTCTGCGACTTGACCATTAGAAAATATCTTGGCGCCAGCGGTGTCCTTTTAGTAGCTATTATAATCTCTTTAATCGTGGCGTCTGAGGAAGAGATTTCGACATTTTTACTGTGCATGTGTGTTGTTTTTTTTTTATTTTTCTTTGAATGACAGTTGATGGTAAAAGAGCAGATATATTTGATTCTTTACTTAAAAGGGAAGATTTTATTACTATTTAAGTTTTTTCTCGTGGATTTTAATTCAGTTCTCATAACAATTATTAGAAGTTCAACGAACTTTAGTTCTTCATGAAAGAAAGAATCGTGGGAGTCCTCTGGATATAACAATTATAAAAACTGATTTTTTTTAAATTATATATTTTACTAATTTTCCTTTCTTTATTTCTGTCTATTCAGAGACTTCAATAAAAAAGTAGATAATATAAAGATACATTATTATTATTATTTAATTGAGTCATTTCGAGTTTTGATTACATTGTTACATCGCTCAGTATACTTCATCATTATGTTGTTTTTATGAGAGTTAAAAATTATCAAATGCGAAAAAATCGCTGGTATGTCCAAATTTATATCACGAAAATTACTTAAAAATCTAAATATCATAACGTATCATAAATATCAGTTATGCCGTTGAGCAATGTAGACTATATGGACAAAATAAAGTCGCGCATTTTTTTTCCTATTTTATTTATTTCCCTTGAATTGTTTATTTTATAAGAAGGTGACGAAATCAATAATGCAATTGACATAGAAAAGATTAATTGAAATATTAAATCATATTTTTAATTTTTAATTTATATCTTGAATCTAAAATTCAAGAGTGAATTCATTTTCATTTAGCACGTAACGTTTTATGAATGAGATATCGAAATTTTATATGATTTAAGCTCTCGTACGAATATTCACGCAACGTTAGCTTTTTAATTGGTAACTTTAATTGGTTTTGCATCGCTACTCGAGTGCAGTACAACATTTGAGGCAGTCAGCATCAGAAAGGCTGGGGTAATTTGTCTTTCTCGACTAAATAATAATTAGAATAATAATTCGCAACTCGACCTTGCTGTAGCCTCCCATTGGGAAGTTTTCCAGGGAATTCTCTCTGGTCATCATCCCATAAAGCTAGTCCTCGATCTTGCTATCGGAGACATGCAAAACTTCCGAAAACTCTGTTCGCATTAAAATAACTTGCGCTGCCTTTTCCCAAAGTACTGTACTATTAATTTCTTTTATTATACATTCTAAAACTTCTTAGTAAAAAGGAAATGACACGTTATAATCTTTCACAAGTGATTGCGTCAAACTTTTCATCCTTTCCAGTCTTTTTACTTGCTATTTACTTCATTCTTTAGATGAAAAAAATTTTGTCAAATGAGTTTAAGTGTTGACATGTGTTTATATGTGTGTACATATATATGAAATAATTTAATACGAATATATTAGATGCAAATTATTATTATTATTACGATTTAGTCAGAAATGGGATATTACAAGGTACAAATCTCTTATAGAAAATCTTTTGCCTAGTTAAATTAGCTCGTTCCACTTTTATAACAAATAAATTTGCAAAAAAGTAATATAATAGATACATCTCCGTAATATAATAACTGAAAATATTTAGCTTGTTAATATTGCTGACATGACTGCCGTTTCCTGCTAGCATATAAAGAAAGATGACTTCGATATTTTAATAGCAAGTTAGTAATAGAGTATTTCATCATGAAAGAAGAAGATAACAAACCCGGATCTGAACATTTATTGTAAGTCGTTTTTCAAAAAACATGACGGTGAATACAGTATCGAAACTCGAAGTGTTAGGATTTCGGGTTTTCGCCAAGACGTCGCATGTCACATTGGTATATGTCAGTGTGTACGGACTTCCGGTCAGTACGAAGTCTTTGACCGGAATTGACGGCTGCCCTCTTCCGGTTGAGCAGCCAGCCAACTACTCTCCTACTTCACTCTCAAGTGCACCAACTCCAAAGTTCCTCGAAGAGTCGTCACGGACATTCCGGCATCACTTTTCTTTTCTTTTTAGCACCTTCGATTTTCTTCCCACGCCAACAAGCAACATTAAACGTGTGTTCCGCTTATAACGTCAAAGACAGTATTGTGAACGATCGTTTTATTACAATAGCGATAATATCTTCATTATTACATCTTTTTTTGTTTTAATTATTGTATATCAATTTACTAAAAATATTTCATTACGTTTATATTTGAATACGAATTATATTATAATATCTAATATTTATTGAGAATTTTTAATTTAATAGCTAACGTAATAAAATGCTTAAACAACAAAATAAAAAAATGAAAAATAATATCCAATCATTATTTTGGGAAGGTTCATATATAACATACCGCGCACAAAATGTTCGAAAGTTATGGCTGATCTGTCATTATTTGATAACGTTATTTGATAACCTGCGTTTAATCCTACTATTTTATTTTGTGATAAAAACTTCGTATGGTTTCGTATTCACGAGCTTAACGAAACGTCCTTTGACGAGTACCAAAAACGTTGACGTTATTTATTAAAACGAAAGTCAGGAGTGTGACGTTTGTCAACTGGATGGGGTAAATTTTTTCCGCTGCTCGTCAAACGATTCACGTGATGCTATTTAAATTTTGGCGCATGATGATGTGCACTCCCCCCCCCTCTCTTGCATTGTATAAATACAAATACCTTGCGGTTTTTGCGGTTGTACGCAAAGTGCGAAAGAATATGAAGGATTATCCAGCGGCATCGGTTGAATATTCCAGTTTGCGCTGGCACAACGGGAATAATAATGATGAAAATATTGTACGTTTAATATTCTACGAGCACACTTTCAGTCTCGCAGTTGTAACGATATATGCATTTTGGTTCAGCTTTAAACGAGAAGTATCGTCGCTATATAAATTTAAACTCGAATTCCGCGATGCCCCTGTCTGCATGATAATTGGTCGTATTCCGAGTACAGGTGTATATTCGTAAAAATTTGCGTCAACGAGTGGACCAAGCATTACGAGATATTCCACGAATATCGCATAAGCTTTGACAATATTTGGCGAAATAACATGAGATACATAAAAAACATGCTTTATTTATAAATATATTAAATTATATATATATATATTTTTTTTCATCGTATTGTATATATTTTTTAATCACATTGTATATATATATATATATATATATTTTTTTTTTTTCAATGTTTCATGTGATCGAATATAACAACACACATGACTTTATTTTGTAGTATATAACAATGATCAAAATACAATGGATTTTTAATGAAACGTGTCATATATAATATAAATTCCGATCCATACATGCATCATTATTTTTTCCAACATTCTATTCAACTATCATTTGTATTATATAAATAGCTTATATGTATGCATAATTGCAATCTATTAATACGATTACAGGATTCATTGCATTATAAAAATCCGTGAAATCGGATTGCTCGTTCAAGCGTGAATAATTAATCCGTCGATGCTAATAATAAGCGTTCTTTGTATGGTAAGCATGAAATCAAATAAGCAAATTTCTAATGGAAAAGAATGTAAACGAGTAGATTGTAATTAAAATAATTTTACAGACATGAATAAATAAACATGAATAAATACTTAAGCACTGCACCATACCGTGATGACGCGACGGTTGAAAAAAAAATGCAATTGCATTGAAAGAATAAATTCATTAAAGTGTCTAAAAATTCAGTTAGGTACAGATCTGAAAATAATTCTGTTAGAATTAATAAAATGATTTTAGAACGTTCAAGATGATTATTGGAATGTTACCACTTTTTGCAGTATTGCGATCATACTTGAGTTTTATACATATTTATAATAATTTAATGATTCAACAAAAGTATTAATAGTAATTTTTTCAACAAAAGTATTAATAGTAATTATTGGAATTATTTTCAGATCTGTATATTTTCAAATTTTTAGGTTCTTCAGCAAAATCGTTCTTTCCATGCGAAATTTAATTTCAATTGCGAAAATACTTTTGAATATGCCAATGTCATCCGTTGTGATCTCGTGGATTTCGGAAGTGACACGATAGATGTGACCCAACGAGTAATCGTTTCCCGCTAATTTATCTTCGAACGGATCTCATTGATCGACGACCACAATTCAGCGGAACAGTCTGGCTATTCAAAGATGAAAAATTCACGAGCCAATACGAGCACGACGAATTTTCTATTTGGCCATCAGGAGTTTATCAGTTACAATTATCGTTTTATTGACGCCTGGTCAATGATATCTTTATATACTAAAATATCGTTGAGAGGAGGATAAGTTAATCGCGTTAATGTTTATGGCAGCTCGACTGTCATCAATTATATTTCGTGTCACTCATCACCATGTGGATTCGCATTATGAAGGCTATGTTCCAAAATTCACTACTAGCGCTAAACATCTATAGTTTACGTAACGTGTAGATTTCCAGCACTTGCAGTGAATTTTGGGGCACAGTTAAACCTTTCGGATTGGAACAAAAGTTCGTAATGCTATTTCATTTGTATCATGTATATATGTTTTTAAAGAAATTTGGTAATAATATTAATCGATAGAGCAAAATTTCATCTTTAATCTATTTCTTTAATTGCGATAAAATGATTTTTAACGGAATTGCAATTAAATAAAAATATTCCTTTTATAGAGGAAAACTCTCTATTATGAGAGGCGCTTAATATGAGATAACGACGTTTCTGCTAAACTAGCAGAAACTGCTAATAAGAACGGTATCTTGGTTCAACCATAAATTTATTGCTCTTGGATTGAAAACTATTTAGTGGAAAATTCATTATTAGATTATGCCTATAGTCGCTGTAAAAAAAGATGTTATAATTTGAATGTCTTCAAGTTTCATTGACATAAGACTTTAATCCTTGTTTATTATTTATTAAATAAATATTTGGCAATAAATTTTTCATATAATTATAGAGTAATATCGTACTAAAAGAAAAATGCGGGATATGAATTGCTTAATTATAGAAATTAGATTTGATGATTGTAAAACCATAAGACGTGGAAATCGAGATGTCCAGGTATTTCTAATATAAAATTATTGTATCACAGTGTTTGATCTTATCTAAATAAAATTATCTGGATCTAATCATCTAGATGAAATTTTGACGTCATCTTATTTTTATCTAGATAATAAAAATATTAATTATCTTTATTTTTTTAGATGAAAAAAAGTGTCATCTTTATCTAGAATAATGTTTAGATAATTTAGTTTATATTTTTCACGTTACTAAAAATGTGCACAATATTAAAATATTTTCTTCTATATATAATAGTTCATGTTTGCAGAAAAATTTTCAGCTTTAGGAAGAGAATGGGTGCATCCAATAGCATATATAACCATTCACTTGCACTCAAATGATTTTTTTATTCCTGTACTTAAAATCTCTTTCTCTCTTTCGCCAAATATCAAACATATTATTCATTTAAACTACAGTAGCATCTGATATTTGTTTTAATGAATAAGTGTAAAATTCCTATAACTATTATTACACGATGGAATTCGCAATATGACGCAATTAAAAACATTCTTTTGTATAAAGTGAAGCTTAACATCCTTTTTGAAAAATTGAAGATTCAAAAGTTGAGACCAAATGAAATCGAATTTTTAGAAGAATTTATTATAATATAATCATGTCTCTCTTGGCAACAAGCCTCGATCTGTTATAAGGAAAAGTGACTTTTCTAGATTTGGTAGCTTATTATATTAAATACTTATTGTATTAAATACTTATTATATTAAAAGAGAAACAAAATCCACACATTTATCATTTTGTAGTTTATCATTTTGTCACCAAACCATTGGGAGTTGGAATGATATTTAGCTTAGAAAAACGATTTAATTCGTTTAAAAGTAAGCAGTTTATCTTGGTTGCTATTTCCTTGTCAAGATTTAAATTAAAATGGGTGCTAGAACCATATATGGAAAAAATTATTTTTTTTTTGCAAGAACTCATAACATACATTCTCAAAATATAATTACTTTCGAAAATAAATCGTCTTCTAGTAGTGTAGATTTTTTCCGTGATGCAGATAAAAAAAAAAGAATTTTTGACACAATCAGACATGAATAGCAATATAAACATCATTTTCATATTTGGAATTAAAGTCAAAGTAAATTATAAGTCTAAATTCTCTTAATTCTTATTCAAATGTAAAAAAAATGTTTTTTAAGTTTAACACGTTTTTGTTGTCATCAGCATTAGTGTGTCTTTCCAATTCTGGACAACAAATGTATGTACCTCGACAAAATCATTTGTCTGATAATAATGTTCAAAAAACTATTGTTATTACGTAATAAAGATTTATGAGTAAATGTGTGAATGTCAAGCTAGCTCGACTGTGATTGGTTAACCAATCATTGTGACATCTTTGCGATCGTGCAACTAATATAGGGGAAAAAAACTGTATAGAATTTTTATTCTTTATAATGTCTTTTCTTTGTAATTTTTCATTATTTCTTTGAAAATTGTAAGAGACGAAATAAATAACGAGTTATTAAATATTAAAATTATTAAATTTAATATTTTTTAATTATTTTGAGAAGAAACTGATACCTTAATTTATAAACGAATAAATTGTAGTAAGTAAAGTTCTTAAAAGTAAAGAAAATTATCTTGAACTTTTCAGATGAATATATAATATTTATCTATATTATCTAGATTAATTTAAATGTAATCATCTTTATCTTATCTAAGATAAATTTCCAAATTTTCATCTTATCTTTATCTAGTTTTAAAATCATCTATGCATAACACTGATTATACAATAATAAAAAGGACAACCGAAATGAACATTGAGTTTCTGCTGGAACTTGGTTCCAACTACCTGAAGACGAGTCCTGGGTACAATGCATCGCATGCTAATTTTATGTGCACATTTGTTGTGTATTTTAGAAATTTACATAAGTTTTTTTAATTGCAATATACTGATGTACTTTGCATTTTATTATTTCTCTATTAGAGCATCTCATATTAGAAGCACAATTTTTTGATTTTGCGATTTGCCCACTTTTTACATTTCTTTAATTTAAAAAAAGAGTAAAAATTCAGATTAGGAAAGCATTCCCCAATGACCTTGACTTTGACATATGTTGTTGCAAAAAAGTGCTCTTTCAATGTACTTTGACATATTATATTAACTACATTATGAAAGGTGTTAGAAAAGTTTTATATTGCAGTCAAAATTAAGTAGATACCTATGTTGTTAGAACTTTCAATTCTTTGAAAGGGATTTATCATGTGATAATGATTAGTTATAAATAGATTTTTGGGTAAAAAATCAAATTAGGGGAGCATCCCCCAATGACCTTGACTTATATATGACCACGCATATGTTGCCAAGGTCATGACCTTGAGCGACCTCCAACAAGTTTTAGCCATCGTTAAAAAATTGTTAACAGAAAAAGTTCTGTTATATAAGACAAAAATTCTCTGCTTTAAGTTGTTGAAGATTCTGTTTTAAAAAGTTGTTAACAGTGAGACAAAAAAAAGTTCTACTATATAAAACAAATAAAAAAAAGAAAGTCGCTTTGCGTAGAAAGTCGAAAAAAGGATGTAGAATTTACATAAAAAAATATCTGAATTTTTACCCAAAAATCTATTTATAACTAATCACATGATAAGTTCCTTTCAAAGATTGAAAGTTTTAACATAGGTACTATATCTACTTAATTTTGACTGCAATATAAAACTTTTCTAACACCTTTCATATGTTGTAGTTAATATAACATGTCAAAGTACATTGAAGGAACACTTTTTTACAATTTTAATAGCAAATTTGTTACAATTGTGACATGATAGAGCAAATAAATGAAATTGTGTTCAGCACCCAAAAGACTACTGAAAATAATTAAATTCCGTTCTTGTGAATTTTTTTTTGTTAAATAGTGTAATTCGTCATTGTTATGTTACTCTCATTGATACATATAACTAACGCAACCTTTTTATATGTTGTAGCGCTTTCCGACCCACCGATATTTGCCGAGCCGATACCAAATGTCACTGTGGCACTGGGAAGGGATGTCAGTCTACCCTGTGTCATCGAAAATCTCGGAAGTTACAAGGTAACATACTGAATTTGAGTGCCGTAAGTGTATGAACGTACATGATCGCGATCTAAATTGAACGCCTCCTTTCTTAGTTTCGCACAGACAACCGGTTTCTCTTATCCTTGTAAATTTTCTTCTTCATTCCCGGAGCATGTTTTCCAAGCGGTCGGAACTTGCCGTCCTTTACTAAACATAGTTTCCTCAATTATTCGTTAATCGGATTACAAAGAGCGTGTTGCAGCAGTGGTCTCGGTAAAGATGTTTCTTACGAAATTCCGTTTTTTAAATCATATTTCACAGGGTAAAATGCTTAACTTCCTCATAATATTTTGCATGTAATGTTTTTGTCTTAATTTCTACGTAAAGTTGGATGATTTTATGTTATCTTCTCTTATATATGTGCAATATAATTACCGGTATTTACATATACATACATTATTTCGCGTTTTCTTTCATAATGAGGGCTTTATAATACATAACATATAAGAAAACCAGACTATATGTTTTCAAGTAGTTGCTACATTCCTTTTTAAAGTAACATACAAGTTTGACGCATATTTTTCATGAAAAATGTGTAAATAAATACATTATTATTACAATTTAATTACAAATACGACCATACAAACGAGCATACATGATGTTTGATAATTATTGTTCAATACTAAGGTCACATACCAATAATCTGTAGACGTTTCGACAGAGTCTTCATCAATTAGCATTCTACTTAACACAAAATATTGTTGTTTATTGAAAAAAATTCCATGTCAATTATCTTCACTAATTATCTATCACTGTAAATAATTAAATCTGATGGTAATGGTAAATCATGTCCGTCGTAATAGATATCCGAAATTTAAAAAAATCCAAAACAAAAATCTTCGTTTATAGGCGAGAATCACGTTCAGTCCCATAATGTGAGTTTAGTGTCAAGTTAAATTAATGATATGAAACAATTTTAATAAAATTTTCCAAACTATCCTTATTTGATAATAACGCTCTTTATCGAGTCCCAAGAATGGCTGAGATCGAAAATATATACTCATGTAATATTGCAGACCTAGGTGGGATAAACCTAGGTGGTGCCTTTTTTTACTTTAGGAATCTCTATTTGAAATATTACACATCAACAAATCGCGCAAAGAAGAACAGGTTTCCTTGTAAGAAAAAAAGACAGACACGTAATCGCTATCTGGTATACTTTGTGATCTGCGGGCTCGTCCCGCTGGCATTGAAGACCACTGTTAGGCAACCGTATTGGAAACGCATCAGTTGTCCCGTCAGGGAGTTGGATGCGAGACGCCACTATACCGCAGCCTGCAGGCGATCAACGTTACACACGAACAAACATATCGGCAGGCGTAACGAGCGATGTAGTTTTCCAAAGTGAAACGGCGCTCCGAGGGATATATGAAAAATCGAGGAAATCCTTGAACTTCATTAAAAGTTGTCGATCGTATCGTCATTTCCCTTTTTGCGTTTATCGTTTGGAGTCACGCACACGGTTGGAAAATTTGTGTTAAATTTAACACATTTCACGTATCTCCAATTCCTAAAGGATCCATTGAAATTTTTGTGTTGATTTAGCACAAGATGAACATGTTAGAAAATGATACAAATATTGTATAAACAAATTAACACAACAAATGTAACAACAACGCAATTTCTAAGCAAGTTATGGAAGTAGGTATATTTTTCAATAAAATTAAAATTTATGATATGTTAAATTAACACGTATTTTATTTATTTATCTTAGAATTTGTATTTTAAAATACATTATTTTTACTTTCAGTATTTTAAATTCATTATAACATTATTAACAAAAAATTAAAATTTAAAAAGGCTTCTTGATCTTTGTTTGTTGAATTTCAATTTTCTGTGGACATTATTTTTATGTTATTTCTTTACTTACTCATAAATTGTGTTATTTTGACACTAAGAAATCTTGAATATCGATTTAACATAAAATATTCAAATAACGTAATCATATTGTGTGCCTTCCAACAAGCGACACAGTAATCATGTCATCTTTGTTTAACATTGGCAAACAATAAGGATGTAATGATCCATTCATAAATGTCACATCGTATCATTTATGTCGCTTGTTGGAAGGTACACATTAGGTTAACATTCGGATATGTTAAAAATTCAACACAAAATTTTAACAGGGAGCGATTTTAACACAAATACAAAATGTTTTTATTATGCATACCTATAATATATATTTGACGTTAGAAATTCGGTGAGATGAATGAATGAATCGTGATAATTTTATGAGAATTTAATTCGGCTGCTAACGATTTTATTATGCTAATGGAAAGCAGATATGCATATCATACATGGCGGTTTCAATGATCGAAGTCTCACATGTTAATGAATAAAATATTATTTTATTGTTAAATGATGTGCGACTATTCGTGTAGTATCGAATTATAAACATAAAAAAGGAAATGTAATTTTTTCACTATTCTGATAAGGCTCAAACTACGTGGACAAAATATGCCAGTTAATTAAATCAGGAAGCAACGTATACCTGAAATGCGCGTGTATCTCGCTTCGTTTCTCTCGCGGTTTGCAATTACTTGAAAGCTGTATTCATATTCAGATGGACATGTACCGTTAGACAGAAAATTGCATCAAGCACGCGATTACGTCTCGCACGGATAGCCTCGAGCGACAAATGGGACTGATCGTCAACTGATCGCGCGCAAAAGATATCTGTAATATTCCTTGTGAAGTCCATTGATCTCTATACAAGATATACCAGGTAAAATTACTTTTATAGATAAAATTACTTTTATTTACATATCCTTTGATGAATACATCTCACAACTATCTTGTCAGACGATTTTTGATTAGCAAAAATATTGGAATAATAATTGAAGTAGCGATTAATTGCATTACAGATAATTGAAACAATTGAATTATTATACGTAACGATAACATTATTTTGTAAAGCAAATGAACAAGGTTGGGTAGTGCTAAGTTAAAAAGATAAAAGTTAAAAAGTTAACTTAACTTAGTTACATTATAAACTCTTAACTTTTTAAATTAATTTAATTACATTTTATCGGTAACTTTTAACTTTTAACTTTTAAGTTGATTATTTTAAGTCAATTCTCAGATACAAAATGCGAGTGGCTAATGAATATATTTAGTAATTTCATATTATATAATTGTTACTTGTGAACAAAAATAATCAGATTCTTTAATAAATATGCTGTGAGAAAGGAAAAATACGAAAAATTATGTAAAATGATCACATTTTTTTTTTTGGTTGCTCATTCGAACCAAATTTAATTTTTAACTTTTCAATTACTTTTTTTATTAACTTAACTTTTAATTCAATTAATTTCATTATGGATTAACTTGTATTTTAATTAAGTTAAATTTTCAAGGCTATTAACTTTAATTTACTTTAACTTACAAGGAATGTTTTACAATTATTCGGATTTGAAGCTCCATGAAATATATTGTAAAACATGAAAATCTAAGAAACACGTATTTTTTTATACGTGCGCTAACTGATATTTAATGGGTGAAACATCCCTTGGAAAAAAAACGGCATTTTTTTTTTAGACGAATATCGTCGGAAGTATAAAACATAGAAAAAAAATTTTTAAACAAAAATTGTATGGTTTCAAGAGTACTTTAAAGTTATAAAGAAAAATTGTTTTTTATTTTTTCGTTTAACAAAATATCCCTACCACCCATAATATTTTTAAATTAAAAATTTTTTTTTTTTACCAAATTAAAGATTATCTTTAATGAATTCAACCATGTGTAATAAAGTTACATTATAACATCATTTTCGAGAATTAATTATTAACGCTTCCGCACATACGCTATTCATGCTTATATGCGTAAGTAATTGTCGTCGGAACAATAAAATATTTAAATCAATGAATAAGGAAATTGACATGACTGATATTTGTAACATTACAAATTATAAAGAATGTTAAGAGTTATAATAATTTTTATTATTTCTCTTTAAAGTGAGTAAAACTTTTCTATTCATCTCTATACATTGCTTCCTTATAATAACTTAAGATTATTCTCTTAAAGTTATTTTTCGTTTTACTATCTTATTGCTTTAATATCTTATTTACTTACGTTTACGTAATTTCTAAACGTACTTAATAATGAAATAATTTCTAAATGTTTATACACAATAAATTTATATTTTGTATCGTTTACTCATTATATATATTACGATAATGATACTCGATGGAAAATGTTTTAAACATAATGACTTCAGAATACAAGAAATACTTATTTACATCAATAAATTATTGTAAAAACATCGAAATCTGGTAAAATGACTTCAGGTAGTTAAATAAATTTCCTTTTACAATACATTTTCAGGTACTGTTTTACTAATAAAAAGTAAATTTGCATAAACGAAATAATATAATGAAATTATAAGTCTCATTTCTATGATATATTTTATATTTTATTTAACAATCTCATAACAGTCATAAAATACACATAAAATAGTTATTAATTTAACATTTATATTTCTTACAAATCATTTTAAAATGTGATTAGAAGAAACTTATTTTCCAAACGTTGGTTCTAATAGCGTTCTTCTTATCGATTCATTGTCCAATATTATTTCAGATTTAACGCCTGCAGGAAAATGTATTACTATTATGATTATATCGAAAGAGAGTTAGATATTTACGGATTTAGAATTTGGAAAAATTTTACTAAAAGATTTTCAAACGTTGTTTTATTATTGGAAAATAATATAAATTTACGTAAACGACATAATATAATAAAATTACAATCTCTGATACATAATCAATTGTCTCCGCGATATCACAACTTATTTAAATATTGGTGTGGTTTAAAAGTGGTTATATAAACGGAAGACCAGAAGAATTTGAAAATCCAGTAGAATTTAGTTTTAACAAAAATTCAACAACATGTGATATCGAAGGTTGCAGTGATATAGCTGTAGTAAAATGTTTATTGGGCAAAAAGTTACACTTAAACATTTTTTAACATTTAAAATATTTTTTCATCAAGTATCATGAGTATAATGAGTAAATGATAATATAAATTTATTGTTTATATAAACATTTAGAAATTATTTCATTATTAAGTACATTTAGAAATTACGTAAACGTAAGTAAATAAGATATTAAAGTGATAAGATAGTAAAGCTGAAAATAATTTTAAGGGAATCTTAAGATATTATAAGGAAGTAATGCAGAGATGAATAAAAAAGTTTTACTCATTCTAAGGAGAAATAATAAAAATTATTATAACTCTTAACATTATTTATAATTTGTGATGTTACAAATATCAATAATGTCAATTTCCTTATTCGTTCATTTATGTATTTTATTATTCCGACAACAATTACTTACGCATATGAGCATATGATGCATACTGTAACTTTATTACACATGGTTGAATTTGTAAAAAAATAATTTTAAATAATCTTTGGCAAGAAAAAATGGAAAATTTAAAAAAAGTATGGGTGGTGGAGATATTTTGTTAAACAGAAAAATGAAAAAATTTTGTTTTTCTTTATAACTTTAAAGTATTCTTGAAACCATACAACTTTTGTTTAAAACATTTTTTTATATCTTTTATGCTTCCGACGATATTCGCCTACGAAAGAAAAATACCGTTTTTTTTCAAAGGAGTGTTTTGCCCCTTAAATATGAGTCAGCGCACGTATAAAAATACGTGTCTCTTAAATTTTCGTGTTTTACAACATATTTCGTGGAGAATCACAGGGCCGTGCAAAGGGGGGGTTCACAGCATGCACTGTATCAGGGCTCCCAGTGTAAGGAGCCCCGAAATTTTAAATATTAAACATAATGCGAGGGGAATAGCGACAGCCATAGAAATAAGGATTTTATGCAAAATAAAATATTCTGTCTTTTAACGATTCCGTGTTAATGTCAGAGGATTTATATACGATCTCAGGAAGATACTCTACAAGTAAAGGAATTTCGTATAACCATAAAGTGCTACATTTAAGATTACAATTCTCGTATTGCTAGAAGAATGTCTTGCATATACTGACATGCACGCGTAATTACGGTAGTTATGGTAGCACGTAAATGATAAACATTTTCTAACAAAAAAGGGTAGCATCTTATATATCCTTTTAAAGGCTATTCGAGTTATAATAGAATTTTCTGTAGAGGAATTTCTTTTTAATCATAGCTTATGTTCTTATTTTGATCCATGAATACGTGTTATTGATGTACGCGCCTGTTTGATATAAAATTTTTTGCTTAGAAAAAATGCTAAATGTAAAAGGAATTCTCTGCTTATCGGCAGAATATTTTTTTAGGGTGAACAGAACCTATATATTTCGATGTATCCGATTTCTGATAGATTGAAATCGTGTTATTTCTATTGCTATCGCTATTCCCTCGCATTATGTCTTTGGCTTTACATAAATTATCTATGATTTCTATTTAAATTAATCTCTTTCCAATTTAATTTGCACATGCAGATGATATTCATTTATATTTTATGTACATTTCAAAGAAGTTATAGTTTAAATTTAATAAAATCTTAAAAATTTATATCTTATATTTAATGCAAAATTATATATCGATAATGCAATTGTTTATTTAACCAAGTGGCTTTTATATATTTTTTTATGATAATGATACACAACTATAAATAGCTAGTAGGTTGCATCCAGCTCGCGACACTTTCCACTTCAACTCACGATATCCAAATCTGATGAATGGAAAAAATGAAAAACAGAGTTAAAAAGATTCTAAAACCGTTTGTCACCGACTGAATCATATAATTTTTGTATAATAAATACTTTTTTCTTTTTCATAGATTCGAAAATCCTTTTCCAGGATTAAAGTATATATACGCATTTTGATACGTGTTTGTGAGGCGGAGTTTATGCCGAAACGACCAAAAATTTCGAAATTAATATATTTTTTACCATTTCTTAGAGTAACATGGCTTCTCAAGCTATCAAGTCGTGACAATATTTGTTTGATACAAAAGTTTTGCAACTTGTACTTATGAAATAGTAATCCGCAAACACACATACACGTAATTTGCATGAACAAATAACATCGAGTTCTTAGAACTATAGATTTTGATTATAGACTTAGATGGTTTATCGCCACGAATTTGTTATACAAAGATTGACACAAACGTGCGACTGCATGTATCATAGGTGAGATATTATTGTGATAGTATATAAAGACATGTCGATGGAAAAAAAAAACAGCGACCTTTAGTGACTTCGTCGGAGTTCGGTCTTCACTTTAGGATTCTCTTAACGTATAGCACCGAATTATGTTGATATATAACGTAAAATTTTATATGCACATATATATATATATATATATGTATATATATTGTATAATGTTATTATATATAACATACATATATATAATAATATATAGTAAAATAAATAAATATAATTTTAATTATTTTATTTTCTTATATTTTCTGAATTCTTTAAAGCTTTTTTAATACTTTATGAAAAACTAGGGCCCCATATTTACTTTTGCAGTAGGGTCCCAAAACTCTTTGCATGGCCCTGGAGAATCAAATTGATTCCGGACAATTATGAAACTTCCCTTGTTAGTTAAAAAAAAGTTAACTTGCCCAACACTGCAAATGAAACTTTTTGTACAGATAAATAAATAATGAGACACTGCTAACTAATGACACACATTTTAGTTAATAAAAGGTATGATATTATTATATATAACTTCTTACTTTTTTCAAACTAATTGGACATTAGAGTAACTTTCCCTTGTGAGTATACTTATGAGTGAATATACATTATGCGTACATTTCAATTTTAAATAGGGGAGACCGGGGCAAGTTGCTACAATTAGTTTTTTTAGTTGCTATAGATGGCAGCCTATTTTTATAAATTTTTGTATGTGGTTCTTATGATACTCTACTACTTCACTTAGTTTAGCCACCATTTAAACTGTAGAAGACGCTACGTATGTTTTCTTGATTTTCACTATTAAAAGTAAATATTTTATTGTATAACTCTCTTGTATTATTGTACATATAAGTTAGAGATATGTGATTATCGTTTTGTATATTTTTTATATAAAGGAGTCGCTGATACTAACATAGATTTCCTAAAGCGACACTCCCTTATTTCTCAGAAACTAACTATTATACTTTATTGATACTAATAAAATCATGATCTGTTTAGCTAATTAAAGAAGTACAAACTCATAATTCGTATATTTGTGGCTTATTTCTATACTAAATCAGCTAAAAATGAATTCTATGAATGCGAAAATAAAATTCTTATGATATTCTTTTGCAAATTACGTAGTTTAAATAATAATGATTATATTATTGATAATATTACGTCGTTTTAAATGCTTGTAGTTTCTTAAATCAGTTTTATTTATATTATTTTTTCTTATAGTTTTTTTGTAATGTGATTTAAAATTTAAAATTGGGGTTAACGTAAACCGCTACATCTGTAAAACAGATCATGAGCTAACTTAATCTTTATAATGTTGTTTTATAATATCAAATAGCTTTATTGGAGCTGAAGGCAATCGTGCATATATGTAAATTTCTTGAAAAATTATCGCGTTACATATTTATATCTTACAAAAACAGCATAAATATGCATATAAGTCAATAAAAATATTTTATAATGAAAAGATTCTGGAAAAGATATATATAAAATATATTTTATAATGAAAAGATTCTAGAAAAGATATATATATATATACATTTGTAGATACTTTGTACAGATAATTCCTGTAAAAGAAAAAGAACAGGAATAGTAGAATAGGAAGCATTACTATCTACTGTGTCAGTTTTGGAGCCCATTTTGTCAGATGCTTATCTTTTTTTTTGCTTATCTTACGAAAAAATTAATTATTACAAAATTGCAAATAGTATTATAAAAACTGCTTATACTATCTGATAGAAGACACTTTTTAGATTGTACTTATATTTAAAAAAATTTATTTTTACATTTTATTTAAGAAATATTGTCTAAAAACAAAGTGATATTTCGATATCGGCGACTTTTCTCTACATTTGATTATAATAACACATTTTGTTTGAATCGATATACATACTGGTTTTCAATATTTTTTCGAATCAAAAGTTGAGACAAGTTGTTACACTTCGATCGGGACAGATTGTAACAACTTACCCCATTGAAAACAATTTTTTTTTCTTTTACAGAACGATGCATAGACTTCTATAAATAAACTGCTGACTTCGTCTTTATATTTGAAAATAGCGCTTTATATTTGAGTAGCATCATATTTGTGTTTACTCTCACATGTATAAATTACATGAATAATAACGTTAGTATTTTCATATAAATATTTCATATAAATAATATTATTATTTTCATTAATTTACATGATATTCACAGACAGGACACATACATACGCATATACGTAAACTGAAACAAGAACAACTCGGAATCAGGTTCATCTCTTTCTATCATATGGAATCAGCAGTCTAGTTATAAAAGTCTATGGAATAATGCGATCTTACAAAAAAAAGACAAATAGAGGATCTGTAATGTAAAAACGTATGCGACAGTGGCAAAGGAAGTTAAAGATGGCCACCTGTCTGTGAGAAAAGCAAATGCGTGTAATATTAATTTTGTGACTTTCCAACGTTAACTTTAACTAATTAAAGAAAAAATTTTTGTAATATATTTTTTAAATTTTATATTATAAAATAAATATTCCTTGTGAAGTATTTCGTGTTTGATTTTATTGTATTTTGAATTTGCTTATATACATTAATAAATTGATTGTAAATGTAACAACTTACCCCACAGTGAGATAAGTTGTTACAATTTGGCTACTGAAAGAAAATTTTAATTTTCAGTATTTAAAAACATTGATACAAATCAGAAAAAAATGATTATCTAGTTAAAGATTACTTGAAGAGTACTTGAAGTAATGCATAGGTATTCACTAATTTAGATGTATACATCAGTACGAAAAAAATTGTTAATCGAAAATTGTAACAACTTGCCCCAGTCTCCTCTAAATTGTAAATAGGAATTAATACAATCATTGTTTTAACTTTTGACTTTCACAGTTTAAAGATATTTATGTATTTATTTATGTATTTATCCTTGATATCTTACATTATTGATAGTCTCGTTTTAATCTTTCTATAACAAACACGTTTTAATTATTATAATAACTTCTGAGATAATAAGTTAAATTTGCGGGACACATATATATTCTCATGACATCAAATATTCTCATGGAATTATCATATCTGATCTGACAATTGTTAACAATCTTTCTATGATAAGCCACTCAAATTTTAACTATTAAAAAAAAATTATTATATTTTTATAATAAACTAGTACTATATAAACTAGTAATATTTGCACAATTTCAGAATTTATGTACTAAATATATAAAAATTGAAATTATCATAAATCACATCCAATCCATTAATGACTTTCCATATAAGAATAAGTGAATTGAAAGGATAATTCAAGGTTCGTTGTAGCGCCGATGATAACTCCAAAGATAATTGAAACGTTCGAAAGTTATGCATAAGAAAATACTGCATCTAGTTACATTGTAAATTTAATTAGACAAAAATACTTGCGTTATACTTATTTTCAATTACCTAAAATTTATTAGTAAAATAATACTATTGTTAAAATAATACTATTAGATTTATATATTATAATTTATTTTTTTAATTAAAGAATTATACTTTTAATTTGTAATGGTCATTTTCTCGAATGCTGCACTTTTATTATCATAAAAAAACGATTTATTAAAACAATTAGAAACATGTCTGATTTATCATCTACAGCTATATCACAGCCAATTTTTGATGTTAAAATAGCAAAGTTGCACAGCCGAATAAAAGCGATTATTTGTTATAATAGCACAGGAAATTTGTTAATACGGCAAAGAAGTTTTCTATGAAGATCAATCCAATATATGTCTAGATCAAGATTTGTTACAAAACGTGCTAGTTAAAATGGCACATGAATTTGTTATGTTATAAAGAAAACTTGTTACACGTAATTTTTATTGTATCAAAGAATTAACTGAATTGATATATTGATAATTGTTTACAGACATAATTTGTACGTTGAACTATCAAATCTTTTTAGTTATAGATGTTGAACTCGCGCAACAAGTTATAGCTTTGCTGAATCATCACATATGTGTTTCTGTGTGTGTGTGTGTTTACGTTTTCATTTGTTACCGCTGCTTAATTTTAAGAAAATTTTAGTCTTTAATAGAAAATTTCTATTAAAGAGTTTAGAGGTGTCGCAGATATGCTTTCAAAAATTACGGTATGAATTTTTAAACATATGAATTTCACTAATTGGGATAAAAATTTCTAGCATACGTCAAAGAGAGGGGAGGAAGGTCACACGCGCTCGGACCAGTTTGAGGCAGTTTGCGCTGGGCAAAAGACGGTTATTAGGCGAAACCAACGACTCCGGAAGCGCCGCATGACTCGGCGAACTTTCCAGACGATAACGCAAAGGTGGAAAATCACTGATATATCAGGCGCAGGAACCGGGAAATTGAGATTGCATCAACTTCGGAACTCTCCTACGGCTATTAAGAATGCCATTAAAGTGATACGGCGATGTTCGTGTGTACCTAAGCAAACGTTTTCCGATCGCGTGTCGCGTCGTTCGAGCGTCGCGTTGCGCGCCGATAAACGTTTCGGTTCGCGTAACTTCTTACGATACTCACGATATTCACGATATTGAATAAAACGGCAACTTTTTTTTTCCTTTCGCTCCCCGCTTGTCGAAAATCGAGATAGCACTCGTTCGCGCGCGCGTTCCGATTTGAAAATAAATTCTCCGAACACTCCAAGTCGCGGAACTCGAAGTCTGAAAATTTTCCATCTCTTTAACGATCGTGAAAATAGACCATTGTGTGGATATTCCTCACTGTTCGAGCTCTGTTGCGCGAAATAGTTTCCATTTCGACTTGGAAGGAAAAGGAATGCACGTGGTTGCACAGCAATAGCTCGATTTCAGAGGAATGGACCGCACTCGCCACTAGAATCGTTTCGTTGTTGTTTCTACTGGAGACTGTAAAGGTATTTGGCTTGTGCCGGCCTGAGGATTGCTTCAGCTTTTCAACCGGTCGTTTTCAGGCTGTCGAAGCTGGCGCAATATCGAAACCATCTCTCGTCGCGGCGTTTTCCCGTTTTCGCGACGCGACAGCAAATAGGATGTGTCGCGTAAACTGCGCTTTAGTGGTTATCTTTTTTTCAGTTTTTCTTTTTTTTTTTTTTTAATTTTCTATCCTCCGTATCGAATCACTCTCGTGTTATTCAATTTTATTTAAATCGTCTTTATATTTCTTTAAACAAATTAAAGTTTATCTGGACAATTATGTACTTTTTAAGTACCTTGTATGTCCGTTTATTATTGAACGCGATAGCTCATTATCTTATACGATCTATTTCCATATTTGAAACAAATAAATTGTAATATATTGTAATATAATTATTTCATTTTACCGAACATATTCAGTACACGTATATTATAATTATTTCATCGCGCTATATTATACTACGCGTCTCATAATTACAAAGATTTGTAGAAGAATAATAATCATAATTATAATGAATTATAGATAATATATAAAGAAAGTTTGTTGAAAAAAAAAATCAATGCTTTTTGAAACACAGCTTGGAAAATATTTATCCTAATATAAGATTTTAATCAATTGAAAACGTATTCGTTCTTCGCGTAAAGTACGAGTATAAACGACGCAAAGAGGTAATCTAATTTTCTACAGTTCTGAATCACCTTAGAAAGTTTACACGGAGCCATGGTCGACGACGGTATAGGACGTTCGCAATCGTTTTTTCTTCGTATTCAAAACACGTAGCCCGTCTACGACGAGTCTCGTTAAAGCCGACATTTCGAATGCGCATAGCCGCCGCGCATTGCAGTCCTTGGCTAAGTCCTTTGATCAAAACGCTAGAAAATTTTATCTGCAGAGTGCCAAAGTTTCTCCTTCTCTGTCCGTCCCGGCGGAATGCGAAGAAACCGTACGACTTCGCGAATTTTCCCAGATTTAATTATGCCAGGAAGACCTTTTCATGCTGAGAAAATTGCCTCTTTGACCCTTTCGCGAGATGAATTGTACAGCGCCGGTCAAAGAATTGTTGCGAATTAATATAAAATGTTAACTCATACGTACTAACAAAAACTTTTAGAGATACGTTTTTTCTGTTATCATAGTGAAGAGTTTCACAGATTATTTGAAAAATTACGATTATTTTTAAAACTTTGTGTAAAAAGAGCATTTCAATTAATTATGATTTAGAAAGCATTATAGAATTAAAAACAGACATACATAAAAAGAAATTTTTTCTTAAAAAAGATTTAATCCCGCAAAGAACTGATTTTGAAAGAAAAAAAGAAATGATATATGGAGAATTTATAATTATATTTAAAATTAAAAAAAACATTTGATATATATAATTAAACTGTAATCATAAAAAAAATATAATGTACAATTATTACATAAATATCAAAATCGATAGCTATTCGAAATTAATATCGGTCATGAATTAATTAAAATTAATTAATTAAAATTGATAGCAAATATATGTATATGTGTACGTTGTATAATACATTTGTTTTCTATTATTTATAAAACATAACAATGATTAATGTTACAGTCTTTCCCAAACAAAAGTTTAGTATCTAATTACAAAAATTTGCATTAAATAAAAAAAAATCAGAAAGATATAAATTAAATTAAACTAAACTAAATTTAAAATTTTTAATAATAGCTTATAAAAAAATAAAATTTTTATTATTTATTTTCTAATGTTTTTTGTTGTACTCGATCTAGAGACTTTGACAGTAAAAATAACATTGCATTTAATTTTACTAATAGTAATGGTTTTTTAATTACTCAATTTAATAAATTCTCAAATTCTCTGTACCTTCTCAATCACAACTGTGTATCGTGCGCAATTCAGTGTTATTCAGTGTAAATGCTAATGCATCATCATTAATTGACAAATTGATAACAAATGTACGTGCAAATCGAAGCGATTATATTCAGCGTCTGTGAAATTTAACAAAGCAAAACCGATAAATGTTTAATGAAAAATATTGAGAGAAACAAATTTTATATGTATTTACGTCTGTCACAAAGTGAGTACTATTTTAATCTATTATACAAACAGGATGATACGTTCGAGTGGAAAAAATCCACTATCTTAAACATAACCAACTGACGGATTGAATTTGTTATTTACGAAAATACCATGTTTAATGTTTGCTTCAAAAACATTGACTCATACAAAACTCAGTCAGAAGATTCTTTAGAATAGATAACAACATTCTTTAGCCGAATTGCTGTTGCTGATTAGATTGAGGGACATAGAATACAAAAGAAACGCAAAACTGAAGACTGATTTTCTGCGAAATCAGATCATTTGCCTAATAGCTTGTTATAACGATCCACGGAAATATTTTTATGAAATTATTATAATTAAAACGAATAGCAGTCACCGGTTTACAATGACGTATCGTCAAAGTTGCACGAGACTGTCATGACTCCTTCCAATTTCATTGTTTTGTCTCTATACTAAACTTCCTCTTTGTTATGTTCTCAAACAACTCAATTTGCCTTTTTCCGCATCTCTCTTCACTCAGCCATATTCCTTTTTGGTCTCTTTCTCATCAGTCCAGAATAGCTCTCATCTTTCCTCTTTCTAGTCTCTCTTTCTTTCGCCTTGATTATTGCCTTGCACTCTCTCTCTCTCTCCCCCCCTCTCTCTCTCTCTCTCTCTGTCTGTCTCTCTCGTTCCTTTTCCAGTCTTGCTTTTCGAAGTGCAACCTCTTTGCAATTTTGCATTTTGCCCTACGGCCATCGTCGCGCATGGAGCTATGCTCAACTACCGTAATAGCCCTTGAAGGGGGCCAACCGTGTATCGTTTACGACCCTGTGAATTTTCCTGCAGAATTACTTGAGAAAGGAATTTAGTAGGCGTTAGTATTAATTAGTGGTTAATTAACAGTACACCAACCGGGCGAGTAAATGCTTTATTAAGAGTCGTTAGTACTCTGGATCGTTTGCAACGTTACAAAACTTTGATAATAATTGATATACTCGGTGCAATTCTTAAGGTAATCTTGAAGAATACGTGCGTCAACTCGGTCAACGTTTTTTGTGTTTTGTAATTAAGTGAAAAATTATATTTAAGTTGCATCAATTACTGTCACAATTTTGTTTAGGTGCTCTATAGAGAGATGTTAACTTTTTTTATTTTATTATGCGAAGTATAATTTTATAAAGAACAAGTCGGGGCTATATTTTCCGTAACTCATCCAGTTAGCTAATATATTATATATACCTTGATTGTAAGCTCAAAATAAGAACTAAAAGTGATAGTGATAGAATAAAATCGGCATAAAATCTTGATTCCTCCTAGAATTATATCTGACCATTTTTCTGTAATATTTCACTTTTTGGTATTAAATCTCCTGTGAATTATACGTGAAATGATACTTGCTCAAAACTTCCGTTCTGTTGATTTCCTCTGTATATCTATTTTACATTAATTTCACGACACGGCGAGTACGTTGAATCATTGAAATTGAACGACGAAATTGAACAACTGGTTTCGGGTCGTATCAAACGTTCAATATCTTGTTATAACGACATTTACTATGTTTAATTCTACTTTAGTTGAACGATTAGTATCGTATAACAGTAAAAGTTTTTTCACGGAAGTGAATGTTCAAATAAAAGTGAATGTTAAGCAGAATACTTTTACAATAGGTGTACTGAATTATTAATGATTCTCCACAATGTGGTATTGGATATGTGATTAGAGATTTATAATAATTACATTTAAAAGTAATGAGAGATTTAATGTAACAGTTAGATAAACTTAATATAACAGTAAGATAAAAATTGCGTATATACTTTCCTATACTATAATAACATGTAAACGAATTAATTCCAACACCTAATATATATATATATATATATCATGTATAATATAAACATATATGTATGTATATACATATATTTGTACATGTAATTGTAAAAAATAAATACGTATGTAAATGTAAGAAAATATATACGCAGGCATAAATAAATATAGATAGAGGCTTCACATTTTATTTATATGATCAGTATTGCAGTCTCATATTGCTGCAAAATACACAAAAACAATTTCGAGCGATTGTAACTTAAAAACTATAATTTTTCACTTGCGATTATTGACACTTTTGATCTACACATCAAGAACTATCATATAGCAAATTTGCAGAAAATTTAATCGAAAGCTTTTAATAATGAGATTCTACGCGAAATCCTTTTAATTAGAAGAAACTAAGTGATTGTGGAATAAATGGAGTAAGGGGAGGGGAGAGGAATTGTGGAATACCACGATATAATATCATATAATTTGCGCTGTTTTCTAAAGACAATTGTCAAAATTACTTCTTTACAGTCTGTTTAAGCATTACAACATCACTGGCCATTAATGTTTATCGCATTGTCGTAAAAGCTGCGTATCAATTTTACAGATAGCAAACAATTTTACAGATGTACCATTTATAATAATAATTTATTATAATATATTTGAAGAAATATATTGGTTGCTTTCCAATTGCTGAACACAATTTTGATACAATGTGCACAAGAATGCACATGAATGCATAAAGTGTAGCACGACTCAATTGAAACGAAGTCTGTATATGTTGTACGATTTCGGATAATTAGATTTATTTTTCAACACTATGTCCATGTCTTACAGTATGTTTTAATTCGTGATAGTAATGGAGAAACTCCATTTCTCCAACATTTTCTTCCTTTGTTTATAGCCACCGCGATAGTAACTGTTTAATTATCATTAGAAAACACAAAAGCTTGCATGACTAGCCGACTAGTAGTCTTCAGGCTGAGTATGAATGTGTATAATGTTATATCGATGATTGCGGCAATTAGAACATAATTTATGTTGCAGTGATGAAAATGTCTAGGGATATTTGGATTAGAAAGCATTCATTTTATAACTTCTTTCTAGCTTAGAAGTCTTGAATGTGGCTTTTAAATGATGTAATTGAATAAAATTGATAACAAAACGTATGTATGTGCCCTTACAGAAATTTTATACTAGAAGGTAATAATATTTTGAGAATTTATGGCATTGTTGTTTATTGCTTAATACTCAAAATGAGTAATTTCTAATATTAAATTGGCCAATATTATTGAATCTCTGTAAAAATATACTGTTACTATTCTATATTCCTTTTCTTATTCCATGTTTTCCTTTCTTCCTTTCGCAACCATTTTTCCTCTTCAATTTGTAAATTTCGGTTGTTCTGTATAAACAAAGAACTTATCTAGAATAATATTATTACTCTACTGACTAACAAATTGATACTAAAAATAGTTACGTCACATTTAACTATAAATATAGCAAAAAATTGTAATGTTTTCTCATGTATGACTTTTGTGAAGTGCATCTCTACTGAAAAAAATCAGTACGTGATTTTAAAATTACATATTTTGGAAAGTCACATGTTCTGTTTTCTTTTATTTTAATCATTCAATTCTTTAAAATTTGATTACTATTAGGTGTTGGAATTAATTCGTAGCGTTTTACAAGTGATGGGAAGTACTTTCATTAATGTATTTTTTAATGCTCATGTGAAATAAATAACATTCTTTCATTAAAAACGCTACGAATTAATTCCAACACCTAATACAATATATGAAATTATTATCGATTACTATGATGGATGAAATTATTTGTAATATCATGTGATTTTTTTAAATTACACCATTTAAAAAAATCATGATTTGGAACAATCCGTTACGTAATTTACATGTTTTAATTACATGATTTCATCATGTAATATTGTGACATGATTTTTTTCAACAGGGATATATGATGTCGGAATAGATGAGATCATTATGACAGCATAAATATAATACAATACTTAGTATTTTATGTGATGTTACTTCAATTATTGATCAAACAGAAAATTACAAAAGTAGTACAAGTTGTTTGTAATTTTATTTCAATTATTTCATTTTTATTATTGTGCAAACGTTTTTTTATGTTTCTTAAGCATTTATAGCTTTTCTCTAAAAGTGAATTAGTGTATTATTACTGATCTCAATGCTATACTTATTATAGGTAACTGATATAATCATTAACGGATATTTATGTACTGTTTTTCAATAATAATAATACACATTCAATTTTAGAGGTTATGATTTTCTGCAGATTCAATCTGTAGAAACTTCTATAAATAAATCAGTGTATTATTACTGAAAAACAATAAATTCGCTAATAATTACAAATGTAACACTGAAGTCAGTAATAATACACTGATTCATTTTTGGAGAGTTGGTTGAAATGTTTGTCTTATCAAGGCATAATTTCTCATCAAGTAATTCTCGCACGTGTATATCTATCAGGAGAATGTTATATGTATAAACTTTGTATAAACGTTACATGCTCATAATATTTGAATATATGGGATGTATATATTAATCAGTTATAATAAATCTTTATATAATAAATTAATAATCAATGAAAGCTTTGTATATTTATGGTAACAATTATTTTGCTTTCATTATAAATAGAATAATATAAACACGTGCCGATTTTTTCTTGTAGAAATTATTTAAATATTTTTTTCCATAATTTTTTCCTGTGATTCGTCTTTTATAACTGCCCTAGGTTCTAACTCTACTCCACACTCAAATATCGTTATAACTTTCTTTTTATAAACATGACGATTCTTATTACAGAATTGTTGCCGCATTAAGTTGTAGTTGTCATGAATTATTCCGCTCTTGTTTCCTTTCAATTTTGACTTGGAAATTTACTATTGGCTAGAAATAACACATAAATATGGATTTATATACGTAAATGGAGGAACGGCCGATATCGCAGAAACAGATTGCATTCAATATAGAGTCGAAATTATTTTATAGTACGGAGATTGCGTTACGGTTTCTATATTTTAATTATCGCGTATCCTCTTATCAGCTTTCGGGCTGTCAGTCGATCACTAAAAAAATCTATACATAAAACGAGCTCTCGGTGCGAGGTTAAGCATAAAAGTGATCGAAGCGAGCGATGAACGCGTGAATCTAGATTGCATTGAATCATCCATCCTACTGTCAATAGATATCGATATGTGCAAACAGAATCTCTATCTTCGCGCGCTAGTTATATAAATCATACGTAGGTATAATTGTAAAAGCTAGATATCCATATCGAACTATGATATAACCTGTCACGATCACTACATTTGTTATAATTTAGATGATCGTTTCTCAATACTTTTTGCGTACATCCATATTGATGTGCGCCTGCTCACGTTATTCTTTACAACCTCCGTATAAAGCCGCAAATATATATTTTGTTAAATTTAGTTTTTAAAACAAGCAATTAGAATACTGCGGTATATGCTACCGCAATATACCGCAGATAGCAAAATGTCTGCAGTCTTCTAACAGACTGTCAGTAGGTTCGAGCAGAAAATGACGATAGTCTGCCAATCAACTGCGTCCGCATTAGACTTGTGTTCTGTTAACATTGCCTGTCGATATAATGTGAAGGCAAATTGTTGGCAGAAACTGAGATCCTGCCGACATTATCTGACGCTTACAGACTCTGTTACGTTTTTTTCTAGCAGTCTGTCAACAGTATTATGTACATCTAATTCTGTTGTTATTTTGTGGTCATAGTGTGTAGCAGACATTTAAAAAAGTCTGCTTTCTACAGACTTGGCTTTCTGAGTATACTTTGCGTTAATATTTTACTTTCCTGCAGTACAGGCCCATTTTGAATCACTGCCAGGAATTTCAATCGTGCTTGCAACCAGTTGGGGTTTTTGGTTGAGATTACTTAAGATCAATATAATATTGTAGTTATGTATGTAGAACACAAAAAAATATATTCCTCTTTAAGCTTCATTCTTACTCGTTAAATTAGAAACTAATTATCATGCTATATTTTAATCTGCAGCACCAATATTATGTATATATAGGGTAATCGCCAGAATAATCACCAAATATTTCGTGTGCCGGTAGAGCGGATTAAACTGAGTCGAAAAATCCTCTATCATTTTGCAATTTTCGCAATAGTTAATAAGATGGATTTTTCTAAAGCATTTGATACAGTAAATCATAAATTGCTGATTGCCAAACTGCATTACTACGGCTTGAGCGATTCCTCTCTATTACTCCTTCAATCTTTCCTTATAAACAGATTCCAACAGGTTTTTGTTCATAATCCCTCTCCTAGTTTCTCCTCATTATCTAAAATTTCATCAGAGATTCCTCAAGGTTTTATTCTTGGTCCTTTATTGTTTAATCTTTTTGTTACCGATCTACTTGCTCTGACAATTATTAATATCTCCAAGCTTTATATGTATGCTGATGACGTCTTCCTTTTCAAAACATTTAAACTTTCTAAAGCCACTTCAGCCTCAGCTATTAAACGGTGACCTTCAACGAATTGACTGGTCTGTAGAAAATGGTCTGCATCTAAATCCTGCAAAATTTTCGCTTCTAATCACGGAATCTGCTACTTTACGTTCACGCCGTTGATATCTTTGTTTAAAATATTCTTATAACTTCTAGATCATCCATAAAAATTCTTGGCCTGCACATTAATACAATCTTAGTTTTTTGAATGCCATGTTGTATTGAAGTGTAGACTTGCATATTCTTATCTTAGTAATCTGTTATTGTTTGACTATGATATGTGATTGTATATGTTCCTTGTCTCAATCAAAGTTGTTTTTGTCGAATCCAGATAGTTCAAAATTCTTGTCTTCGTTTTTTTTTATGGTATTAGAAAATATGATCATATTACCCCTTCCTTTAAACGTTCTGTGTGATCAAACATCTTCCAAGTTTCATAATTCATTTACGTTGTTTAACCTATAGTGTTTTCCATATTATCGCCAGACATCTTCGTAAATTATTCTGTTTTAATGCGAATTCTCATTTAGGTTCTCAAATATTCGCCAACAATATCTTATGTCCCACTCATCACACGTCAACATTTCAGAATGCCTTTTTATATATTACAGTAACATTTTTTGATCTTCCACATATAATATTTTACGGTCTGAACTGAATCTATTTAAATTTCGTTCTGGGACAACTAGACACATTACTACGAAAAGTTGATATGTTGATGCTATTGTGTGTACTTCTTACATGATCTGCTAATAATTAATTAATACACACACACACACACACACACACACACACACACACACACACGCGCGCATTTTAGGTCAAATAGTCACTTTATATTATTTTATTTCGCAGCCAATTATTTTGAACTATGTAATATATCATTGCATTTTTTGTATTGAAACTAAATCAACTGCACCTAATTCAATTATGATTTGTTTATATTACATTGTCTATATGGCAAATTATAATCTTTGTTATAAATACTTATATAAGACTCACATTAGTATTAGTTGTATATTTGTGTTTTGTAAACTTATGCAATTTATATTATATTTATATATAGTATAGCGAATCAGCAGTTTAGTCGTTGCCTATAACATGCAACTGGTCTGATATTATGCATTCTATTTCTGATGATAAACAGCATAAAGTACATATACATATCATTCAATAAAAATGTTTTATAACGAAGTGAAAAGACTTTGGAATATTTTATATACATTTACTTGTAGATACTTTATACAAATAATTCCTGTAAAAGAAAAAGAATAGGAATATGTAGCATTACTGCCTACTGTGCCAGTTTTGAAGCCCATTTTGTCAGACGCTCATTTTTGCTTACCTTATAAAAAAATTATAATAATTATCGCAAAATTGCAAACAGTATTATAAAAACTGCTTATACTATTTGATAGAAGACATTTTTTAGTTTGTATTTATGTTGTTAAAGTTTTATTTTTATCCTTTATTTAAAAATTGTCTAAAAACAAAATGGTATGTCGGTATCGGTAACTTTCGTCTATATTAATTATTAAAAATCATCCGAATATTGGTTTTCAATAATTTTTTACTCAAGTATTATCAACAGAAAAACAGCACAAGAGACAAAAATTGTTTATTTTCTTCTCATAGAACTTTAAGAATTTTTTCAGAATTTTTTCTTAGCATTGCATTTTCTCATTGAAAACTATTATTATCAACATGAGAAAATGCGGTACTAAAAAATTCTAAAAAAATTCTCAGAACTCTATAAAAAGAAAATAAACAATTTTTGTCACTTTTTCTTAAAGTTAGTACTTGGATAAAAAATTAATGAAAACCAATATTCGATTAGTGACAGTTAAAAATAAAATAAAAAATAAAATACAATAAGTATTCAATTTTCAATTATGACATATGAGTTATGTGATACACGCCATTTTATTTTTAACTAACCTCGGTGACCAGATATAGGTTGAATTTTTATAATGCAACTTTTTTGACTTAATCAAGAACGTGCAAGAAGAGGTTATTCTGAATTCGGTACAAATAATAATACAACATTAACAAATAACAATTAATACAACAATTAACAAATAATAATACAAATCTTAATAAAGCAGTTTGGTCAACAGTTTAAATTCGTTCCATTATCTTATGTAAAGGTCTGACAATATCCAAAGAAATTTCCATTTGAACGTCAGAAATGAAAAGCAGGTGTAATTACAATGTTCCAAATGACAAATTTTCCCTGTACGAGTATACGTTAGATCAAAGTGAGAGGCACTATTATATACTAGGCGGCATATCAAAAAGACGTTAAATTTATATACACTCACTATACGAGTGTTCGTATAACAATTTTTTTATTTATTTACATTATTGACGCTGTTTATATTTTGTCAACAATTTAATTTTCAAGACATTCTCGCAAACACATTTATATAAGCAAGCACTCATCTTCCTGCGTCGCGGCGACTTCCTCTTCGTCAGAACTTAGGAGCCATCCGCAGTGCGTGACTACGAAAGTTTCTCGTATCGCGCTACAGTGACTTTTCTAGGGAGATCTTGGGCAACTTTCCCGGTGCGCTCTTCTCAACGAGCTCTTCTCGGCGAACGTTGCTTATAAACCGTCGTGAAAATTGCCCTGAGATGTACGTAATATAAAACTTATTAATCTCGGGACTTTCGTATGGTATTATGTGATGGTCAATTTAATCTTGTCGACGAAATAGTAGAATCCATTTGTAAATTATTAGATGTTTTCTTATAACAATAAGAAATAATTGAATTGCATTTGTCACAAATTTGACAGTGATCTCGTATTATCCATTTGGAAATTGTTATTATTTTCTTCTTTGTTCTCTTTTTTAAATTTCTTTATAATGTTTTAAGTTCATTAGCATCAATATTATTAAACTGCTTGTCAATTTAATTTGTGATATTAATTATACCAGTTTCGATTTAGGATTGCATTTTAAGTCCGAAATTAAATTGATGCACAGAACTGGATATGTATATAAATTTACATTGAAATGTTATCGAGCATCAAGATCTAGTTCAGTTGAAAAAAAATTTTTTCAACTTAGTTGCATAAAAAAAATATGTTGCGAATGCGGTATAAGGAAACCTGCCGAAAGCTTAGGCGACCGCATGCTCGCATTGTAGATTTCAAAATTACAACGCAAGCACGAGGCAGAATCTGACGAGAGTTCGGAGATTCTCGGGAACCGGCAAATCCTGTTGGCAGACAAGAGCTTCAGAGATCCGCCACCATCCATCTTCTGAGCTCTTCGTTAGGAGAGCCGTCAGTGGCGTCTGACTGTTTAAAGAACTTTCACGGGATGTACTGTGATTTCCCGTACCTGAAACTTTTGCTTACCCCGAGTGCCGACGAAAAGGAGAAGCGGTACATAGGCGAACAATTCTAGACGGAGTTGTTGCTGAGTTTCTGGGTGAAATACCTGAGGGGAAAAGAATTCGGGGTAGGGTAAAACGCGAAACAGCAACTCCTAAATGTAAATGTCTCGTCGAATTTAGATTCGCGATAAGTTGATTAAGCATAATTCGTTTGCTGAGTAAAATGTCAAACAAAATTACCTCTCACGTAGAGTACAACAGCGTCAATTGAAATAATAAATATATGATAATATTTTAATGATTTTCGTTATATTTTATACTAAACAACTGTTATAAAATTTAATTATAATTTCTCAAATGTGTGTGCTTAAATTAGAATTTATCTTTTGAAAGTTTGCTTAATTTTAAAATTACTAACGCGTAGACAACAACAATGATTGCGTCCAATTTTAATTCAATACTTCTAGCTTCAATACTTCTAGCTTTTTTTACATCTAATGGATGATAAAAACATGATGATTTAAAGTGTGTGAGCGATTAAACTGAACGCAGCAAGCCATGAATACAACTGCTACATAACATGGATGTAGACTGATATATATTTATATCATATGTACATGTTAGTTAGTAATTATATCTGCATTTGCTTTCCAAGAAATATGATGCGATTAAAATGTTACTCTTTCGAATTATTTATAATAACAATATATGCATTCCGAGAAGTATAGTATACACGTATATTATCAAAATATTGTTCAATATCTTCCATATAAACAATAACGTTACGAGTAAAAGTTAGATTTTTAGAATTAAAGAAAAAAGAGTAGAAATGATACAATTTATCCTGTCCGAACAGGCTGTTTCTGGCTTAATTTGAGGAAGTATATATATATATATATATATATATATATATACACCGAAAAAAGAGGCGAGGAAAAAGCGGAAGAAGCGCTATTTCCGCGGATCCAGATGTTACCAAGCAGCAATAACGAATCTAAAAGGAAGCAAGATTTAGCGAGTAAATCTTTGTGCAAAATCTCGAATGTTACGCAGTACACAATAGTTAAACATTAAAATCTTTTAATCTTCAATTTTAAATATATAGGCTAACTATATTAAAACTTCTATTAATTAGAAAAAAAAGATTGGCTGCTCCAACCAATTAAAATCCTATGCCATATTGAGCTAATCTTTTCTTTCAGTATATGTTTTAAGCGACATGAAAGCCAATAATAAAAAATTAATAAAAATAGTACCTAACCAAAATATAATAATAAGATATTAATTATAATTTGAATTTATAGCAAAAAATTTTACAATACTACGACAAATGTACAAATTTGTATAAGAAGATAATCAGATTAACTCTCCACCAGCAATGCGCGATTTTTTAAATTACGGTTTTTTAATTTTGATTGTGAATTTTAAGAGAATGACTAGACAGCAGGTTTCGATATTGTTTTTTAAAAAAACTTGGTAATATTGAGATTGTATGTGTACAGTATGTGCGTCATTAATGCCTTCCCGCATGAAATTAATTTCCTCCGATCGTATATGTATATTCGCCGAGTATACTAAAAGATTGCAACACCTTTTTTTTAATGGGTTTCGAAATACAGTCTGCTCACTGAGTGATTGGTTCTTACTTATGGATCTATAAGTAAGAACCAATCGCTCGATGTGTAAGCTGTACTCCGAAAACCATAGAAAAAAAACTGTTGCAACTTTTCAGTCAGTGAGTATATATATCATATCTAAATATTTATTTATCATCACTATCAGGTTCGCCAACATTACTTTAAAACTGCAGGTTATGCATATATAATGTCAAAAAGAAAATGTTACTAATGTAACTTACATGATATCATTAATATTATTAATATTACAACGTAATAACAAATTAATATTACATATTAGTATCAATGTGTAATGATATATAAGATTTTTACAAATATTATTATTTATTAGCATTATTGTAAAGTTGTCGTGTAATAATTTATACTTATTCTTAACATTATATTTTATAATTACTTTTATTAAAATTATTTTTTGAAATTATTTTTCAATGTTTATTACCAGCAATATTCAGAAATATTTTAAATTTGTTTTAAGTAATTAGAATTTAATTATGAAATATGAAATAACAAAATTTTTCCTCAGTATTGTATTAAAGCATAAGAAATGAAAAACTAAGCAGTAATATAAGAAATATATATTAGATATAAGAATTAAATGTGATGTATTTGATCGAAGGAAACTAATTTCAAATGGGAAAACATTAATGACGCTTTTTGTACTTGGACGCCAATCTATTGCAAGGATGAATACAAGTAATGTCAGTGCACTCAGCGATCTATATGTTGCAGATCGCATAAGATTTTGTACAAATAAAAAATTTGGATTCTTTTTTATGATTTACTTCTTTTTTTATACTAAATCTAATGTCAATAAGTACATAAATAAAGATTTCACACTTTTAAAACAGATTTTTCAGTGTTTCATAATTTTTTCACTGATGTAATTGTAAAATCAGTATTTATAGAGATATATTAGATATACATATTTCATGAAATACTCGAAATAAAAAAAGAAATTTCTCCAGAAAGATTTGTCAAATTAAAAAAACGCAAAAATGTTCATTTTATTATTGGCCAAACTATGTGATAGGAAAACTATGTAATGTGCCTTGTACAGAAAATTGATAGCGAGAAGAATACATTATTGTATAGGTTATCATATGATATTTTTATTTTGGAATTTTTGTACTCAAATTAAATAAAAAGAATTTAATAATTAATTTGTCATAAAAATTATTTTATTTTTTTCGCGAGAAAACTTAATTTTTCAAATCACAAGAACTCATTTTTAAATGCTCAAATAATTCAACTGTTTGAAGCTAACACATCTTTATATTATTTTTTTTCTGAAGTACACATTCTCAAGAAGTAGATTACAGTAACTAGGAAAGACTTTTTTCATGCACTTATTTATAAAATTTATGAAATTTTATAATACCTATTACATTTTTTCAACATTTAAATTTGTCAAATGTAAATAAAATACAGTATGACTTTTTTTTATTATGATAAAAACTTGTTAAAAATTTCACAAGTAAATTTTTATATAGTCCGGAAATAATAAAAAGAATCTGTTGTGGACTTCAACGTTAGACTCAAGTTGCAGACTATGATCAAAAATTTCACATTGCCAGTAGAAGGTTAATATCGCTTTTTAAATTAAGACAAATTCTTTAAAAATACTTTAATTATGGAACATTCGAGAATTCATAGATTCTAGTTCTTACGTTCTTTTTACGAGTAAAAATGCGCTTTATACGTCTCACGCAGGAAGGAAAATGCGGTAATAGGAACTAAGTCGGCTGGAATTCGTTGCTGTTTTTGTTTCAGTTATGAAGAAGTATACTTAAAAAGAAGCAAACAATAAGAGCAAAGAAAAGGATGAAAAACAGTGGGCGCCGTTGCGCTACCGCTGTTGCTTCGAATCCGTGGCGAAAGGAAATGAGAAGAAAGGTTTGTGAGGAAGCGGCCCGGAAGTCCTTGAAAGTGCATAAGCTTTGTCATGAAATGAGCTTAGTTAGAAACGAGTTACTTCAGTGGAGCATAAAATACTAGCATAATAATCCTCATTTCTGGCGGCTGTAATACGTAACGTCGCGTTGCGATTTTTTCTTTATCCTTTCGTCTCGATAATATTATTGCTATTTGCGGTACCGTTCGATAATGTTCATGTCCTATAGTGACGAGACCACGAGACAAGTTTGACACCGATCGTAAAACTCACATCGCGCAGATTCGCCAAGGTGCCAGGGGTGATTTCGGAGATATTCGTGGTATCTATATATCTACTCTTGAGATGAAGAGAATTTTTCGCTGACGGGACGCTTAGCTGTGGACTTTCAGAGACGGCGTGACTTCGCGACGTGCTAATATGGAAATATTCAATGCAGGAACGTGGCGCGATAAACGGACGGCTGCTTCCTCTCGGCCTTATGAACTCATGTCGGCTGAAGGTGTATTAAGCGAGCATGTTAGAATTTTCAACGTGATGGTTGCTCAACTTTGCTGTCAACGTCAGATCTTGGATTTTAGAGGATTAAATTTGAACTTGTACGTGTACATATTTATATAACTAGAAAGAGTTTCATAAAGTTTAAAATTATTTTATTTTTTGTTATATATTATCAATTATTATATGACAAATTGAATGGAAATACTTTATACTCACATAAAAGAAAGAGAATATGATACGTTTTATAACTGTAATACGATAATTTATAATAACAATTTTAACTGGAAAACGCACGAATATTTTCTTTATTGCTTATTGTTATTAAATCTCATTCAAACTACAATTATTTTATATTATCTGTTTATTTGCAAGGGATGTTTGGAAAACGTTATTTGTAACAAAGTTACAATTAAGGCGTCAGACGATATGGCCAATGTATACGTCAACTTTGCACATATTTGTTAAATATTGACTTACATTTAATATAGATAATTACTTATGTCATGTATGTATATAATATTTGCTAATGTTGGCATATGTTGGCCATATCCTGAGAGCAGAAATTTTAATCAAGCTCTGATATAGATCTGATATGCTTCGCTCAAGTATTCTATTAAGATCGTATATGTAATGTTGAGAATTAAGATTGTCTAATCAGGATTTTCCTTATCAGGACTTTATCAGGACCTGATAACCCTTTATTGCACCTAAAAACATTATAATTTCAAATAAATTTAATAAATCTAGTTTTATTATTAAAATAAGTATTATTGATTTTTTTTTTATTCCTATAATATTATAATCTGTAAGGACATCTAATAGGGACATTCAACAATAATTTTATCTATTATAATTAATAATAACATGAGAGAGATGCACCCAAAGGAAACTATTAGTTTAAGTTGAATTTGAAGTAAGACAGAAGGAATCTTTTTTTTGAGTCTACGTTTAGCAGATCCATTAGTTAGGAATTTGTTGGCCAGAGAGTTCGGGTGGGCGATTAGTCTATCTCTATAAGTTCATAAGACGGTTACTATTTCTCTCATGGGTAGATCATGATGAAGGGTTTCATTTGTGATAAACTAGTGGTGTATCAAATGATCCTCAGCATTTTAGATTGGAATCTTTGTATAATATTAATGTTTGATTGCAAAGCTGTTTCCCATAGCTGGATCCCATATGCCTAGATAGGCTTTAAAATGGTTTTATATATCATAATTTATTATTAAGATTGAGTTTAAAATTTCGATCCAACATCCAATATATTTTCCGTAATTTGATATTGTTTTCTTTTAGTAAATTAAGTGTAGGG
>NW_011627520.1:270972-402350 GCF_000204515.1 Acromyrmex echinatior | reverse complement strand
CATTTTTAACAACTTTCTTTATTAAAATAAAATTAATAATATAATATATGTTAGTTAAAATATTTTCCATCATTTTCTATCACCTTTGCCCATCTTTCAAGCAGCATACGAATACCATGTTGAAAAAATTCGTCATTTTTTGCGATCCAATCACCCATTTTCGAACATTCTCGGCATTGGAGAAGCGCTTACGGACGGATTATGATCGGATGATAATTCCAAACAAGTTTCGCAATCAATATAGTTGCCGGATAAGCCTTCCATTATTAAGAAATTACATTACTTTAAATACGAAGCGCCACTACGTCTAAATATTAAGATGTTGAACTATTATATTCATATAAATTATTTAATTTCAGAAATGATAATTGCGATATGGTTGCCGGACTTTTAACGTAATCAATCTGAAATATTAATAATCCCCCCAAATTTCCCAAATTAATCTTGAAAAACTGTAATAAACTTATTGCGAAAAATATTGCTTCGGCCGAAAGATTGGATTGATTCGAATCCGGATCTCTTGCATTTCATCCAAGCGTCCTAAGTCTTTAGACTACCGAAACCTTAACAATATTCTTCCCAATCGATATGTATAGAGAGTTACCACCATCGTTTCCTGAGAGTCTTAAGGAAAATAGAAAACTGTTCATTTACAATGTGGTATTTCGGACAGTAAACAGAAGAAATAGTGATTGGGCTGATCCAATCTTCCACAATGATGTTTATTATTGCTTATATGTGTTCTCTACGATAAGAATTGGCTTGATGATGTTTTATGTTGGTTTTTATGAGAACAGCAGTTCCATAATGGATAATTCTATCAGAGTGATTTGTATAGTAGGCACAATAGTATGGCATTTTTATATGATTTCTTTCAGTAAAATGCGTCTCGGATAAGAGCATAATGTCAATTTTATGAACATAGAGGAAAATCTTTAATTTCTCGATGTGATTTAGCAGCTCATTGGCATTTCAGAGAGTCAATTTTAGGCTATTGAATTTAAAGAAATTTTAGTCACTAGATCAGCAATCAACTTTGTGACTGTTAACAATTGGCTCATCATGGATTGTAACAATTTGTTAATCTTATTAATTGCTTTGAGTTGTGGGCAGTTTAGAGAAGGTTTATCTGTATTAGTTGGATTCTCTAAATCTGTTAACGGCACCTTCCGCAATTGGAATTAGGTGATTTCGCTGCAATCTGGTCATTTTCTTTCCTTGCCCTAAGGATAGGATATCTCCTATTTTGCAACTCTTTGAAAATTTTATAGTTTTTATAATTTGCTGAGTAATTTCCAGAACAAAGAACGTACTTTACTTGATCGGAGGGACTCTTCCTTGGGCAGTTGGATGTAGCGTGATCACCTGCACATTTATATTTAAAATTACGATAGCAAAAACTTTGCATGTGGCCATATCTTTGACAATTAGCACATTGGAATATCTGTCTCTTAAGTTTAGGTGTTTCCAAAACTATGCGACAGTTTAACAGATGTTTAATATTATATGTATATTTGTTTATTCTTAGGATTTAGTTTAAGATCAATATAATACATGGATAAGGGTCACTTTTTGGTAAGGGCCACTTCTTGTCCTTAATATTCCATGCATTTGTTGCACTATAATCCAGAGCCTCGATCGCTGATTTTATTTCACCTAAATCGATTGAAGGGTGAAAATTTTTTAGAACGATACAAAAATTTCTTTCCTATTTTAACTTGTAGGAATTCGGTTCCTTTATTTTGAAGCTTTTTGACAATGATTGAGTAAGTCTTAGAACTGATTTCGACTTCATCATTCTTCAGCTCACAAGGTTTTTGTTTCATATTATTCCTTGACTTCATCATTGACCAAGATTCTTAATGGTTTAATATTATTCACACGATCGATGTAAATTGGCGGAGGTTTTGGAGTTTTTATATTGAGTATTTTGTTATCTACAGACTCCATAAGGAGTCTCAAGATTTCCAAATCTAAGGTTTGTATCGGAGTACTAAGCCAGCTGCTTAGCTTAGCCTGTTTCTGTATCCTGTAGATGTATCAGGATTGTTTCGTGATCTTTTTTGGCCATATATTTCAAAACACTATTTGTTCTATGAGATGAGACAATATCCTCCATCGGTACGTAGAATGAGTTCATATAAATATCAGAGACTTTGCTGTTTCTTGCATTAGAAGAAATCTCACTGAACGAGGAAGAACGCAGTTCCAAGGAACTAGATTCCAAGGAAGCTTGAAATTTAGAACTCAATTTTACTATACTGAGTCTTTTTTAATCAGAGATCAACAAGCTCTTACTAAAAGCATTCTTAGCAAACAACGTTTACTTCGGGGTTTGTTCTTCCCTCCCCTCCTCCTTCCCCAGAAGCTTCCGTGGTCGGCCTCCTCAGAGGGTGGATTTTCCAGGTCATTGCCCGGCTTAGATAGGATTGCCACTTAGATAGGATAGTAACATCCGTAATTGTTTTGTCCATTGTTTATAAATCACCACCAATCCTGGCGGGCCGATATTTTTCTGTCAGGATTGTCTCCCTTAGCTGGATTCCTCTCTCCGGTTTTAGGCGCCAGAGTTTCGCATTTTGCTTCTCATCTATCTGTTGTGACTAAGGTCAAATTGCCCAGGATTCGCGACTAAGATGCTAGATAGGACTTGCTGACTCACTTGTTAACAAGAGGGCATTTCATGGTTCTTTATAGGTGCACATCTTCCAGCAAGATCGAGCACAAGTTAATATAATAAGTTTAAACCCCGTATTATTGATTAGCATCATATTCCATAATGCACGATAAAATTATAATTTTAAGAAAACCCTCTAAAAAAAATTTCCTCTGGGAATTAATTTTATGAGTATTATTTATATTTATTATATACTTTGAAAGTCACCCATTCGAAAGTTGCATCACATATCCATTGCTTGATCTTTGCAATCGAAACAAGAATCACAACTTCGACTCACAAACACTGAATATTAATGAATGTCTAGTTGTGACATATCTGGTCAATACAACCCTGATAGAAATTTGTGCAGTTTAACTGAACATCCAGTCAGTTACTATTATATTTACTATGGAATACACTATATGTATATTAATTTCTCTTGATATACAAAAATACAACTGAGCAAAATTATTAAGCTATAATTATTCAATTTAATAGCCTCAACTCCAATAATCAAAATTATGTTCAGTAGATGCGTTTTTATATGAAATGAAAGAATCTAGCAGAAAAAAACGTCATTCTATCCCGCGCGATATTATAAAGTTAACGACTGTTTATAGATTAGGAAATCTGTCATGTACGTAAGACATTATACTCTACCACTATATGATTAGGCTCAAATAGAGAATTTCCGACTAGGGCATACTCTACCGTTTCCTGATTAGGCCCAAATGGAAAATTCCCGATTAGGGCATACCTTATCATTTCCTATTGAGGCCTGATTGTACATTAAGCATGTCTTTATTTTAAATTTCCGCTCGGGATTATTTAAAGGCGCCTTCAGAATTACTTTTCTTCAATATCTGTAATTTCTTCAATAACTTTATTCCTCTTTTTTTATCTATGCATAACTGTAATTTAATTTATTTGCATTTTTTGGTAAGTAATAACTAATTTAATAATTACTTAGTTTATACCAAACTTATTCGTCAATACATGGGCTAGCCAAATGAAATGTTTAGTAAACAATCAGTGATTGCATCTTTATCTTTGATTATTACACTCCGTGAATGTCTGTATTAAGGCTAATGTCTGTAATAAGAATTAAGATAGCAGATCCTTTTGGTGAAAACGTCTTAATATTAATCCTGTAATTTGGATTACAAATGCATATGTCAATTTATTATAAATCACATAGCATATAATCGAATTTCAATTTAGTATGATAAATAATTTAGAAACTACTGTTAGAAATATATAAGATTCTTATATTTAAAATAGCAATGCAGAGAATTGTAAAAAAATTAACAGAAAGGTAACGGAAAAGAAACGATTCGTTATTTTTTAAATAATTGTACTTTTCAGAATCGGCAACTTGCAACAGTAAGCATATTTTTTAAACGAAAAAATCGTAAACTCTCTCTAACTAGTTACTTTTACAAAGTAACTTTCTCAATTCTACTTGTGTGTGTGTGGGTACTTTTGCTATTTATGAAATGGGAATATTAAACTTATAACGCAACTTGATATAACGCAAACTTAAGAGAGAGAAAGAGAGGAGGGTGGGAGAAAGGGAGAAAGAGAGAAAAAAAGAAGAAAGAAAAGGAGATTAATTAAATGTAAATAGTAGCTAAATTTATAATATTAATAAAAAGTTATAAATAAAAAATTTATCTCATTTTACTTAAAAAAATTTTATAAATTATTTGACTTAAGAATGCATTATAATTTTGACATAGTTTACTTATAGTAATTATAATTACATATATACGCTGGAAAAAATCTGGTCGCGTTAGTTGAAAACCTGGCAGATTCCATTAGTGCCTATGACTATAAGAAAAATGATAGCATTCTTCTAGAAATTATCAAATAACTAATTTTGTTCTGTTAGGTAAATATACTAAAATGATACTAAATTCATTTAATTAGATTAGTACAATTTTTTAATGAAAAGAATGTTTAATGAATGTAACTCGAAGAGATATAAATCCAATCAAAAATACTAATCAAATCTTTATATAGTTAAATCTGTCAAAATTCTAAATATCGAATTCAATTATGATAGTAGAAATTCTGTTAGACCAAAATACATTCTATATTACATTCATCCTATTGGCATAATTAAAACTTTTTTTCAGTATAAAGTTATTTAACAATATCTTTAAATATTTGTTTTCCTTTTGTATTTTCAGGTGGCGTGGATCCACGTTGGGCGCCAAATGCTGCTTACTATTCACAAGCACGTGGTCGTGAAAGTACCTAGGTTTTCCGTGTCGCATGACAATCAGAAAACATGGCTGCTTCATATTAATAGTGTGCAACAGGATGACCGGGGTTATTATATGTGCCAAGTAAATACCAATCCAATGATAAGCCAAGTGGGCTTTCTTCAAGTCGTTGGTAAATAATTATTTTCACTCAATTGAATTAAACTTACTCAAAATAATTTACATATAAAACACAGAGAAAAAGGTCTATGTATGGGCTACATCTTTATTTTTTTTATATCAGTTTACTTATTACAGACGAGAGCATGTGTAGTGAAGTTAGTGAAGTATCTACATATTTCAACAATAGTGTGTATTTTGTAAAGAGGATAACTCATATAGATCTATTTTTGTATCATCTTTACAAAAACAGCGATTTTTCTTTCTTTTTATAAAACTTTTAATAATTCAAATTCTAATCAATGTATATATATATACAGAGTCCTGCAATTTTTGCCAAACATTTTTGTGTATAGATAGAGCAGACTAAACTGAGTCAAAAAGTCCTGTACCATTTTGTAATCTTCATAATAGTAAAACGAGATATTAATTATTAAAAATTATCAAATATTAGTATTCAATAATTTTTTACTCAAATACTATCAATCTTACAGAAAAATAGCAAGACATAAAAATTGTTTATTTTCTTTTCAGAGCTCTAAGAATTTTTTCAAAATTTTTTATCAACTTTTTAGTACTGTACTTTTTCTTATTAGCAACTATTTTTACAAACATGAGAAAATATGGTATTAAAAAATTTTGAAAAAATTCTCAGAACTTCATGAGAAAAAAATAAGCAATTTTTGTCTCTTGCTGTTTTTCTGTAAAGTTGACAGTATTTGAGTAAAAAATTATTAACGACCAATATATTCGGCAATATTTAATAATTAATATCTCGTTAACAATAACGAAAATTGCAAAATATAGGACTCAACAAGCCTTTTCGTTTAATTCGCTTTATCTACACAAAAGCATTTGGCAGAAAATTGCGGGATATTCTGTATATATATATATGTATATACATTGATTAGAATTTGAATTATTAAAAGTTTTCTAAAAAGAAAAAAAAATCGCTGTTTTAAAGATGATGCAAAAATAGGCTACCTCTATAATATATGAGAATATACACACTTGTAAAGAGCAAAGTAGAACATAATGTTGACAGATAATTATCATTAATTTATTTTTTATTTATTTTGTCGACAATAATCGCATGTATAATAATTTTTCTTAGTTTCTGCACAAGCAACATATGCCTACAAAACACATTAAACTTTGCACCAATAATTCTTTTTTCCTATAGTTATTTGAGAACTTTCAATCAAAAAATGTACAAGTTATGACCATTAACAAGTTGATTGTTTACTGCAGTCCATATTTGCAACATCGTATTATGCATGGAGTTAAATTACAATAAGAAACACAATGTATTATTTCTCTTCAATTCAATATGCTCCATATTTAACCTGTTTACAGTTTATAAACAATTTTATTAATAATAAGTATATATCTTGAAAAAAATGAAATATATACATGATGTTTTAAAATTCGCGCTCGCGAAGTGATACTTTATGCTAAAAAAAAAAACAACTTTTTCTTTTTACAAAATTGCGTCTAACAAGTAGTTTTTGCAGGAGAGCAAGTTGAAGTTAACGAATAAGCGCTCTGATCTATGTGGCACTCAGGGCCGACGCGCGCTCCTTATTTACTTGTGTACTGAAAGAAAAAATTGATTGCTGCAACAATTTAGATAGTAAAGTATGGCATAGCATTTTTAATCGGCTGCAGCAACCAGTTTTTGATTGTAGCAGAAAATTGTTAGTTGTGTTAACCTATTGAAATCATATACTGACATTGCGGATAGGCTAAACACAACTAAAAATTTGCCAATTTTTTCTTTTAGTGTACCTAATCCTTGGTTAGTATTCATAAGTAATATTTTAAGATACGGCTTTGTTATGATTAGTTTACGATTATTTAAGACTATATTTAAGTCAATCTTAAATTATAAGAATCTATGATTACTGGACTGATCTTCTTCCATATTGTATACGTACTTAAAAAATGAAAAGTTAGCAAAATAAATATTGCTTTCATTTTTTACGTAATAATAAAATGAATAAAAGAATTAATCTAATTTCATAGATCTATCCGAAAATAAGACAAATGATAATACGCTTGGTGAACGTTCTATTCTTTTAAATATTGCACAATTGCGTAAAGTAGTTAAATAATATCACTAAACTTAAATAATAAAAAAAGTTTATTAAAGTTTACTAAAAATTAAAAAATTTTTTAAAAATATTTTTATAACATTTATCTACAATGTATCAAGGGCATAATTTTAAAATAATTATTTATTTAAAAAATGTAAATCTATTTTTTTATACAAAACAATTTTTTCTTTTCCCTTTGGAATTTTTTAAAATTCTTTTAACTCTGATGATTGTTTTAAAAACGATTTAAAAATATCGATACAATTGTTACTCAGATTTTAAATATGATTATGTAAGTATCATAATATTTTTAAATTAATAATATTATTCATAATATTTTTATATTAATAATATTTTTAAATTAATAATTTTGGACAAATCTTTTATATGTATGAGCTAATTCTCTCTTAATCTTTTATTGTAAAAATAAAAAAAGAATTAGCTCTTAAAATAACGTAACTCGAATATTTTATTTTATTTTTAATCACTGTTTTGAAAATAAATCTATTTTTAGCTATTTAAGGGTTACGTACATATTTAAGTTCGGTGATACTATAATATTTAACTGCCATATGTAATTGTGCAATATTTAAAAGAATAGAATATTTAACAAAGCTCATCAACATATTATTATTTATATTTGTCTTTACTTTTAGATAGATCTACAAAATTAGACAATTTTTTTACTCTTTTATTTATTAGTAATTATTTAGTACTAATTTATTTAGTAAAAAGTGAAAGCAGACTGCTACCCTTTCATTTTTTAAGCAATACAATACAGAAGATCATGTTCCAAAATTCATAGTTGATTCTTATAATTTAAAACTGCCTTAAGTATGGATATAACCCTTTGAGGGGTACATTTTTCTTCTAAACAAATTATTGAAATCATAGGTCAAATCATCTATGGGGGTTTTCGGGATCGCTGATTATTATTTTGATGTTAGAATTACAAAATTCAAAATGGCGGATCCAATATGGCGACTATTTTAGGCTAAATTCACAGTTTTTTGTTCAATTTACATGAAACTAAATATACAAGAGTTTTTGGGGTCGCTGATTACGATTCTGAATGTCAGAATTACAAAATTCCAAATGGATCCAATATTTTAGGCTAAGATCAATTTTCAAAAATTTTTTTTGGAAAAACTAACTACCAAAAAATTCTGAAAAAAAATATATTATAGTTTCAGATATAGAGTACACGCATAAAAATTTTCAGAGCTTTAGCACTTCATATTTAAAAATAGCCGAATTTATTCTGAAAGAAACGAGTTTTTTTATATTAATTGTTGCATAACTTAGATCTCTAAGAATCTCATATGCGCATACAAAACTGCAAAATAGATCAACTGCAAAATATGAACAAAACTAAGGATAAAAAGGTGGGACATATACGCTCTATTATCCTTCAAAGAGTTAAGCAGTCGTAAACCAATTATAACAAAACCGTATTAGTGTCTTAAAATATTACTTATGAATAGCCAAGGATTAGATACAAGTAAACGAGGAGCGCATGCCGGCTGTCACATAGATCAGAGCGCTTATTCGTTAACTTCAAAAAGTTCTCCTGCAAAACCTATTTGTGAGACGGAATTTCGCAAAAAAAAAGTTGTTTCTTTTAGCATAAAGTATCATGTCTTGTACTTCTCAAGCGCGAATTATGAAACATCCCGCGAAACATATACCTGCGTAAATTTTTAACGGTTGAAAAACTAATAAGTATGTGCAATATTATGTATATTTGTCTCAAAAGCAATCGTTAAGTGCAGCTATGTGACACACTACTTCATCTTCAACGAAATTATCTAAATATATTCTTGTTATCAGATTACAGTGCTATAAACTAAAACATTGCCCAAATTTGGACCTTCTCCTCTACATTTTCTAATAATAATAAATTACAACGTGACTTTGAGTAAGATGAGCGATGGCGTAAAAGTTCATAACACATTAAAGCTAACGGCATACATAAAAACGTAAGCAAAAAAGATGTAAGAAGTAAGCGAATCGACAGTCAGTCGAGAATATATAGCAATAACGTAATTAGTAATCAATAAAAAATATTAATTTGCGTATTGCATACATTTTTTTTATGTGTCACTAGTCTAAAAGTTTATATTAATAATCAAATATTTCTTTTGAATTAATTTAATTTCAAATTATATAATACTTAATTTATTAAATCTAATTGTATTTAATTGTCGCGATGTATTTAAAAAAGTAATTTTCATGATATATTATATGAAATAAACATAAAATTTGCATTGGAAGGAATGTTTAACAACAATAAAGGAATGTAAAACGAACGTTAATCATATACTATACAACATTATAGACTAAACTCCGAATGAAGAAAGCAATTTTATGTGTCTTTCAGTGCCACCGAATATATTGGATTCCCTTTCTACGGAAAGCACCGTAGCAGTTCGAGAACATCAGAATATTACTCTCACATGCAAGGCCGATGGATATCCGCCGCCGAAATTAATGTGGAAACGAGAAGATGGTCAAGTAATAAGCCTCAACAAACATCATAAAGGTACGTTGTATTAAATTAATTTTTGTGCCGTTATAACGTGAAAAAATATTTTCGATTTATTTTGTAGAATATTAAAAATTTATCTTCTGTGCAGCTTTCTTGATATTTTGTATTCTTTTCAATCAATTTAACTCGAAGAAGATATTCTACGTGAATTCTTTCAAGATAAAAGAGTTGCAAACATGCAACGATTTTACGATTTTATGAACAATTTCAGTCTACATCTTAACTTTTTTTTATATCTCGTGTATTATTTATTTATTATGTAGCTTTACCATATTTCATTAAAATAAATAATTTTTAAAATTATTTTACAATATACTAATGCCATTGCTAATTTTGAATATAAATATCTACAAAAATGTCAAATATTTTTTTAGTCGTATCGTACATTTGCAATAGATATGTATCATATATTTAATATTTAATCGTTTAACAACGTATTTAAGGTTTTGTACCGAATTACATATTTTGTTTAGAAAATTTTCTATCTTCGTTTATAAATCAACTTTTATTGTCAGGAACGATGAAGCGATATTTCTCTTAAGTTCATTCGAGATAAAAAATTACATGTTTCAGACTACGATTTTACATGAACAATTTCAGTCTTTATTTTAGCAACTTTATTTAGTACATTGTTTATATAATTTTTTGAAATTGGTATTGCTATTTTTAGATATAAATATCTATCTATAACATAAATGTTAAATATTTCTATTCTTCGATTATTCTTTCCATCTTGTAAATTATTTTTATTGCATATTTTGCAATAGATATATGTATCTTATATTGAACACGTGATCGTTTAATGTAACTTTTGTACCAAGACACGTATTTCAAGCATTTTGTTTCTGAGAATTATTTTTTTTTTTAAATAATGAAGCGCGACATTCCTCGTAAATCTATTTGAGATAAAAAAAGTTAGGAGATACAGACCTTACATAAAATATTTTAAATATTTTTTTGTTTTAGCAATCTTTATCTGTCATATATTATTTATCTACACATTTTACATAAAACGTTTTGATCTATCGATCTTAGTAATCTTTATCTGTATATGATATATTATTTATCTATTAAATAGATTTTTCATATTTGATTGATAAAAATAAATTTAAATAATTTTTCAAAATGACAATAATATTCCGTTGCTACTTTTAGATATAATATAGAAATAATTCGCGATACTTATTATTCTTTAACTATTCTTTCTTATACATATACGATATTTTCTATCGCAAACTTTGCAATAGATCTAATCTGTATCACACTCGATCTTTTAATAATGTAACATTTTGAATCGAGACACATATTTTGTTTCGAGCGTTTGGAAAATTTTCTTCGTTCGTTCATGTATGTACGAACTTAGAAACGATTCCACGAGTTTCCTCTTACGATGTCTCGGGATCCCTTGTCTACGCGAGTCGAAACTTTGAAGCACTGTTACAAGAGGAAACGGACTTATTTGTAATGCAGCCGAAGTTCAATGCGGAAAGTAATTTTTGGTACGAGGGTGTTCTTTTTCCGTACGTTTTTCTTCGACTCCCACGAGTCCTGACATCGATGTCTCGCTCAGGTAACAAATCGACGGACGTTCGCTGAATCGAAGAAATTTGAAGTAAATTTTCATCAATTACGGACGTAGAGATATCTGCCTGCACACAGGCACACAGATGTGCGCGAGATGTGTTAGAAAATGTATAAAAAATAAAAAGTCGCGTGTCTTATTGGTTAAACAATTTTGTGTTTCTCCAATAATCCGATTTACGAAAAGTTTATCGATCTGATCGCATCACCGTAGCGACATACATACGTATGCAGATAGGTTTGACGGAGAAAATATCCGAACAAATATTTAATTGTTCGACAAAAACGACTGTATTGTATTTAATCGTGTGCATTGCAAATTTCTACGAAACAAATAAAACACACCGTGCTCGATACAAAACATCAATTCCATATTTATTTATTAATTCCCGAATAAATCAGTCGTTTGCGAATTAATGAATAAATGCGTAGTAAAACCTTTAACGCGGACAGTTTGAAAGTGATTAACATCATTCACCGTCGGGTGAATGATGTTAATCACTTCACCATCGCCATGAATTTCTCCGCGTTCACTCCAATTTCGTCCTACATAGATTTAAATTCAGAACACTCATACGGTAATATTTTTCATGTGACAGCCGCACGTGAATCAACTTAAGTTTTTATTAGGCTTCCGATAATTACTCCCTTGCATGTTTGCATTCTTCTTATCATTTAGTTTTATGATTCCGCTTTCGTGATTAATGTCGCAAATAAGATCTTTATATAGAATACTGGTAAAAAAGATATTATTTTGCTTCACATCGAGTTGACCGCAAGTTTTTCTACGAAAAAGAAATTTCTATTGCAAACATTTCTCTAACTTCTATATTCACTATTTTATCGTATGGTGTTATTTTATGAATTCTCGGCTTATCTCGGACATTACACTAATCCCGGATTCGGGCGGATTAGTGATCTCTCTATTTAACATAAACGTTACATTATATCCAGCCGACGCAACATTCGAGTGCTTTACACGAGTGTTCCACGATTTTTAGATTTTTAGAACTCATGTTAATTGTAAGTAATCCGTATTAACTAAAAGATACACTATTAAATTTATAATTTCAAATTATACACCTACCCAATTAGAATTATTTTTAATCATTTCACAAATCGCCACTGTTCCTACTCAACGTGTCGTTAATTTGATTATTTCTTGACATTGAATGGAAGTTGAATGGAAAACGATAAAATATTATTATTTTTTTAATTCAACGGATTGGGTTACCATTGCTTTCTTAAATATTCAACAGTACACTTTCTGTTGCATACATTTTGTTTCGGAATATCATTCGGGATGTAATTTCTCTTCTTCCACACTTTGTAATAAATCATAGAAGAGAGAGATAACTCATTAACGGAGTCAAAGAAGAAAGTTACGGCATATACCGTATTCAACATTAAGAGCAATAAATCGCGGCAGTGATAACCATAAAACGCGGTGGCGCACGTTTATCTAATATCTACATTATGTCTCCATGCGTGTTATGCCGTTATCGTCTTTGCACATTGAGCGTTAAGCTTCAGGACAGTACGGGGCGAACTGCATACGCGCCATCGGAGAATGCCCAGAGGACACAGCGCTCATGGTAAAGCAATAAAGTGCGATAAACTGTGCAAGTCCCCGCCCATCCCGCCATCGTGCTATTAGCAATGCAATTATCGCCCGCTCTCTGCCAGCCATTGGGCGCATCCGCCGACGTCCTTTAGGTCTCTCTCTGTATCTTTTCTTTATGCCCGGAATAGAATTACGCTATGGAATAGAGTTTCGCCATTTAATAATTCTGTACGTGGTATCGTTGGCTATTTAATAATTCCGGCGGCGCGTACCCGCAGGGACGTCACACGTTTCTCACGTCAGAGTTCTCCTATCTGCAGTTTTTTCCGAACTCGGATTGATTGAATTAAATATCGTCATTTTTTATTCTACATTCCGTCGCATGGTTTCGAAGAGCGAGTGGTACGAAGGTGACAGACATCCAAAATTGACCGATGATGCGTTTTTTTTAAGTAAATCTTTCTTATTGATACGCGATATTAAAATTATTTTTTTTTTAATTTTAAAATTTACACAAAAATATTATTAGATAATACCAACCTTGATCGACTATCATATTCTTTATTTATTTGTATTAAAGCCTTCTTGATCTATTTTTTATTTGATATTGTTATCGTCGCCTAAAATAGACATTCTTCCTACATACATTGTTTATTGTGATTATTATTATTATTTATTATATGCCTCTGAAAAAAATTTCATTAATTAACAATTAATAACTAAAAATTTAATTTTTGATTATAATAAATGATTAAAAGTTTTTAGTTGTCTCGAAATAAATCTTAGATATGAATCAATTAAACAGTAAAATTAACCGATCAAAATAAATGAATGTAATTGTGATTAATTCGATTGATTGAGTAAAAATCGTTAACTATTATTAATTTAAAAATTATCGTTATTCATTAATCATTATTTGGTTTTTAACTATAACATAAACTAAACGTATAATGAATAATATGTGCAATTTCTCTCCTAACTTACGTAAAAACATAAAATTATTTATTGACCAATATCGATTTGAATATATTTTCAATATGACCAACATATTCTTTAATAATAATTCATAAAAATCACATTAAATAATTTTTGAAATATGACTGAAAATTAACGATTAATGAGTGTCATTTTCATTTTCACTACTTGATTTATTTCAATAATTAATTACATTAGTCGTAATTATACACATATTAATTTTTAACAGATTATTTTAGTTAAGTAAAAGCCTACTTGATTAAATTCAAGTAGTAAAAAGGCTCAAATAATTTTAAAATTAAAAACAATGAAAATTATAGAGAAAATAATACAAGCCAAGTATGCAAAGAGATGGTCTTTTTTGCCCGTTTTTGCCATCAATTTTTGGACTGAACTGTGTGCTAAATGATATCCTATAATATAATGAGTATCCTATAGTAATTACAAAGAAGTTTCAAGTCGAGATGACAATTGTTATCATAGCTGGAGAAGAGGAGGAAGTGACGTATTACGTCTATGCGAAAATCCGTTTTTTTTTACATTAAAAACAAATTGATTTACAAAATCACTATAAGTATGATGTTCAGTTGTTTTTGCCTTTATCGGCTGAATAGACTTTCACACAGTCAATTGCACACATCACTCACATCGGCCAATTCCTAGTAATTTTTAACTGCTTTACCAATGAAATTATATTATTTTACACAATAATGAAAAAATATATGAGCAATGAGAGCATCAATACAGTGCGGAAATTAGTGCGCAATTATAACAAAAATTTCAACTAATTCACATAATATATTGTATTACAATGTTAATACAAAAATTTCCTTGTACGTTTCGATTTGCTTCAAACTATTTTCAGCAAGTTGTAAACAATTTCGTCGATGTCTTATAATAAATATAATTCGCAAAATATATTATTTTAAATTAGCCAATTAGCGATGTGGGCAATTAATATACATCTGACTGGAGCAAGTTTCTTAAAATATCGGATTTCGCAGACCTATGATAATTCGATAATGAACTTTGTTGATGCCCAGCTCTGATAATGTTACTTCAACTTCAAACTTGTCTGTAATTAATGTTTCAATATAAGATAACATTTGTCATAGTTCAATTCCAAAATTAAAGGCTCAAAAAAACGGGCAATTTTTTCGGTTACTCTTTCTTGCTTAGATCGTAATACAAGTTACGTTGATCAGAGACGACTATAAATGAAAATTCATGAACATTCGTTGGATATTAACAAAAAAACAGGATCTCCATCTGTAATCTCTGACTTTCATTTGATTTGAATCGTAATTTCAATTGAAAGGAAGTTAAAATTTTAGACATTGAATCTTCTTATAACAGAGTTGATTTCCGAAAAGGTTTACATAAAAAGGCAAACTCGGGGATTGAATAAATAAATGGATACATAATTTTTATCTGACATGTATAATCCTCCCATCCTATAATCATTGTCCTCTTCCTAAGATACTCTCTCCTTTACACTTCTCCTACCCATCGACTTATCCTTTGCCTACAGCAATCATTACTATTTTACAATGTGTTAAGTGAATTTGTGTTTCGATAATTTGAATCTGAACTCTCTTGTGCAGAATTTATTTAATTTGCACTTTATTTTTTTTTTATATTAGGTGTTGGAATTAATTCGTAGCGTTTTACAAGTGATGGGAAGTACTTTCATTAATGTATTTTTTAATGCTCATGTGAAATAAATAACATTTTTTCATTATAAAACGCTACGAATTAATTCCAACACCTAATATATTAAGGAAATCCTAAAGTTCTTTAATAGTCTTTTATTAGTCCTTTTTAATAGTTTTTATACTTTAATGTTATATTAAAAGTAAAAAGAAATTCCGATATCTATACAGAAAAGTCATGGTTGTTTCCATTAACTTTGATAAACAATAATCGTTTTTTGATTACCGAGGAAACAAGAGCAAATATTTAAAAAATATATATTATAATTTAATTTTTGTTCTTCATATTTTGTTACTGCATTGACAATCACATTATGTATCGATTTAATTTTTAAATTGTAAGTTATATTAACATTGAAAATAATCCGATCGGGGGTTATTCTCGTTTTTTGCTAAAATTTATCTTGCTTATTTTTAATAATATTGGAATTAAAAGACTTCGAATTGAACTAAAAAAATCATTTCGGCGTATTTTAAAGAATTATATAAATAATATATTAATTCACACAGAATTATACAAGCACTTAAGATCTAGCTAAACCAAGGTATTGATTTTTATAGGTTATGTTTCTCACATATACGGTCCTATAAGATTTAATATTGTTAAAAGATCTTGTTTGACCTTATAATTTTCTGATCAATTAATTATACAAAATTGTTTGACAATAGTTTCATTAATTGATTACATTAATTATGATTATATGTATTTTTTAATTTTTAGTCGATTATTTGAGTTAAGAAATAAATTAATTAATTAAGGGGATCCTAAAGCAAAGCTCGAACTCCAACGAAGTCATCAGAGGTCGCTGTTTTTCCAGCGCATCGACATGTCTTTATAGACGTATACCACAACAATATCTCACATAACCTACGATACACGCATTCACACGTTCATTTTCGTATAACAAATTTGTCACGATAAAACATCTAAAGCATCTAATTCTAAGAACTCAACATTATTCGTGCAAACTGTGTTTGTGGATTTTGTACGTATAGGTATGCAAAACTTTCGTATCAAACAAACGTTGTCACGACTTGACAGCTTGAGACGTCATGTTACACTAAGAAATGGTAAAAAATACATCAATTTCGAAATTTTTGGTTGTTCTCGACATGAACTCCATCTCACAAACACGTATTAATGCGTATATATAATACTTTAATCCTGGAAAAGAATTTTCGAATTTGTGAAAGAGAAAAAAGTATTTATTATACAAAAGTTATATGATTTAGACGGCTTTAGGATCCCCTTAATGCCAAATACTGCTACCGTGGTTGAATTGGTGAGACGCCTTCACGGAGTGGTGATGATCTAGGTTCGAATTTTGGCTGAGATGATCTTTTGCAATAAATTTTTTATAGTGTTTTAAAAATTATTAGTACCAGTAATATCCCAAGTAGCAATCTGTCATTTTGACGTCAATAGTTAGTCATTTAAATTATTGTCTTGTTATCTGTATTTAAGATGTGATAATATCATTATCTCTTTGACCAATTAATGATATTATTTATTCATCCTACGACGTACTTATTGACGTCGAATTTCATTACTTCTAGATTGTTTAGAGAGCTGACTGTTATTTGAGCACAATGTATGACTTTTACCTTTCATTGTCCGCTTAAGTAATAATGCGTAAGACCGTTTATCCTTTCATATCGTAAAGACGGACAAGCTTCAGTCTGTAGCGAAGAGCGAAATGATCAATCGACGGCGTATTAGTGATCAATTAATAACATCATTTATTTACGTTAATAACATGAACATAATGACATATTTCCAATATCCGTTTATAGCGTTATGTGATAAATTCACGATGTTTTTACGATGTTGGGTTATATTAACGGGATTGGATCATCAAATTAATCATTCTTTGCTACCTATGATTAAATTGATTATTAATTTAATTTATGATATTACGTAGGTATGTGCTTTAGCTTTAATCTGGACTGTATTTCAAGATTAACAAATAATTAGCTCGCAGTTTGCTTGAAGTAGAAATTATGAAAATTCGCACAAAAATATTATTAGGTGTTTGTTCTGATCGAATATTCTCTTCACTCCTTTGTGTTTATTTTTTTATACTTGACAATATACCAATCGATTTACTGATCGAGCGCATTACATTTCTTTTTGCGAAAAACATGCCAAAATTTTTAGTAGCCGCAAACTGCGAATTATTGTGGCCGAGCAAACTCTGTAGGTTCGCACCATCCGTAGCAGAATTAATAATAAGGTAACCAGGCCATTTCCCAAAGTGGACCACCCGCTGTTTGTATATAATTATATGGTTAATTTAACAGATGACAGTAGTAATTCGATTCATAAGTCATTTATTCTGTTTGTGTAAAAGCAGGAAAAACTGCTATACCGTAGTCGTAATGTAATATTTCGTAAATAAGGAATTGCTTTCTATAATTATGAAAACATGGTTATTAATTATATTAATTAAATAATCATGTTATTGTAGCTCTATATTCATACTTTGTAACACTATATTTAGTTTATATTTTTGTTACAACGTTTTGTTTATAATTAAAGAATAGGAACTCTTTGTATGACGATGTGGGCCATGTCCGAGCACATGTAAGTGTAACATTTGTCACAAATACGTTCATGAAGATTGTGTGGGATTAATTAAAAATGATAAAGGCCTTTTTATTTGTCCGAACTGTGAGTAGATCCATAAGCATAGTTTTAAGAGAGAAAAGTTAACACACTTATTCAATGTTTAAAATTGCTAAATAGCTTTTTTTAAATGTTTATGCAATGAAATTATAAACTCATAAAAATAACATTGAATCATTTTACTTTTCAAATGTTACCTTTCTTTTAAATCTATATTATATCTATAATAATATATAAATATATAAATATATGAATGTGATTTATATTTTTTTTCAATCTTCAGAAACGTTCCCTTTTTTGAATGTGATCATTAATTTTCAATTTTGAGAGACCTCAGCAAAAAATTTAAAAAATTCTCGAAGCTTATTGGGTCCGGTTATCTTATAATTATCTTATACTTTCGCGATTCCTTTTGTCGACTATATGCCGTTTAGTGTCTGTATATATTATGTACTCGAGTGATAACAACAATTCTATTAATGTAACTTGTAATTGTAAGTATCCTTCGAGAGTGGCGCGTCGTTATTGAATCCGCATGTTCGGGCTCATAATTGGTAAATCGCGCGAGTTATGCGCACGCCATGCCAAAATCCCTGGCGGGTACGTGGCCGCAAGTTAACGTCACAGGATACGATAAACTAGGTAACGCAATTGCCGGGTCCGCACAATTCGATCTACCAATCTGCGACGCGATCCGCCGAGTTGCATTCGCATAAACATTTGGTCGAATGAAGAGCGACGCTCATCGTGGTATTGGACGACAATTATTCCTGTGTATTGGACTTGTATTGAAATCATATACGCGTAGGTACACGCAGATTAACTTGATTGACTTGAGAGTTATCAGACATTTAATTCAGTACGCTGCGAGTAGCAATTTAAAGATAAATCAATTGAATTTATCTTTGAATTACGAGCGATACTGTAAATATGAAATATTACTTGCACGATCGCGTAGATATCATAATTTTGTCCGTTTTATATTATTTTATATTATATATATAAAACTATTCCATTTCATTTAATATTTAATCGAGAAATGTTAAACTTATCACAGACAAACTTGATATTCTCTTGGACTCGTACATATTTCTAATTAATATAAATTGTATTTATAGCAACAGTATAACTCTTAATTTTTTTCTAATATTATCTTTTCTATAGAAGATTATATAGTACATAGAAAAAATGATTTTTTTTGTCCAAGTGTTTATATCTTTTTTTATAGGAGCTTTTAACAGAAAGAATGATTTTGCTGAAAAATTTAGTTAGATATAGATTTGTGTGTGTGTGAAAATAATTTTATAGGATAATCAAAATAATTATATAGAACTCTTAAGCATTAACAATATTGCAAAAAGTTTTAACATTAAAGCAATTAGCTTGAGCATCATATAATTATTTTGATTAAATAACATCTTTTTTTAGATCTGTATCCAATTAAATTTTTGGATGCTTTATCAAAATTGTTCCTTGTACATGATATCATGTAGGTAATGTTTTATAAAAATTTCACTGTAATATATAAATTAAGCAAAAAGAAGCGCCAAATGCGATTAAGGCTAGATCTTATTGTTAATCCCTAATCATATTTTTATAAGAATATTTAAATACATTTTCTCCAATACTTCAAACTGTGCCGAACACAGCCGATCTTAAAAATGCAGTTCTAAATTAAATCTAAAAATAGTAATATCACGAATTAAATTGATTATCAATTTGATAATTATAGGTGCTTTCCAATTGCTTAACATATCTTGACATAAACCTACACAGGAATGTGCAAAGTGTACACGATTCAATTGGAGTCAAAGCGTGTAAAGTTAGATTTATACATATTTTAATATCCACATTTAATATTCCTTATGATAATTTTTAATCCGTGATGATAATGAAAATTACGTTTCTGTTTAACGTTTTCTTCTTTCATTTAGTTATCACGATTAGTAACGATTTATCTATTATAGAAAACACAAGCTTACACAATTGATTAGTAATCCTCAGATTGAATATGTATAGTGTTATATCGATGATTATGGCAATTGGAATGCAACTATTATGTCGCCGTGTGCACGAAAGTGTCTAGACATATTGTAATTGGAAAGCACCCTATGACATCAATAACTTTAAAACCATTTTAAAACACTGAAAATAACTTATTGTGAAAAATATTGCCTTAGCCAAGATTTGAATTTGGAATCTTTCAACTATCCGGGACGGTTGTTTTAAGCAATTCAACCATCACAGACATATGGTAATATTTGTTGTAACAATCAGTATCCAAATAGCAAAGAGTGTTTCAGTAAAATCGCACAAATGTGATTGCTTATGATGCTGGCAATTTGTCATAGATTTATCTTCAATGAGTTCGATTATACCGACATTGTAGTAACATACAGACAATAATGTATATATGTATTGTCAGCAATTTAACAGCAAAATAGCTGCAAAATAATTGCAAAATAGCATTAATGTTATCTTGCATTGTCGACAATGATAGCATTGTACGAGTACAATGCTACATATTATTATGGATTATGACAACATGGTGGCATAGTAGGGGAGAGTGAGGTAATGATAAATACCTAAGCAGAAAACGAAATAAAACAAAAGTCAAATAAGAAATAAGTTTTTAATTTCTTATAAATATACAATTATTTGTTTATTTACGTCTATCGTCATTTTTTATTAGATTTGAACATAAAATAAATTTTTAACAAAACAAAACTCTTGCTGTTCGTGATTTCCCGACTATTATGGTGTAATCAGAGCTAATCACAGCTAATTATCACAAAAATCATTTTCTATACATTTTCTTTCTTTTCTTTCTTCTTTCTCTTCCTTGGTATTTCATCTATCTTTTTTATTTGGTTACCTTCTTCAAAATTTTTTATGACTTTTTATGATGTTATTACGCAGTTGAAAGCACGTTCCTTTTACCTTCTGACAATAAATATTCTGACAAAAAAATTTAACTGAATTTTTATTCACAATCTGCGCAAGGTGTCGAAATCGTGTACTTTACTGAATCACTTACACAAAGAAACTAATGGCGATCGTTCGGAATTGTCCCATCCGACTCATCCGTTATTACTTTACGTCGTAAAAATAACAAAATACAATTTTTTTTAGTGGTTAGACTTATGCTACAGATAAAACATTGATCATAAGATATTGTTTGATTTAGGCTTATTTTATCTTTAGCGTAACCCATTTGTATCATTTACACAATAGCAACTATATGCAGTTTAATTTAACAAAAAAATTGAAAAAGGACCGAAAAGTTCAATTATATTTATCTTGAATTCTGTATGCAATCTTATTTTGCCACTATTTGGCTAGCACTGCATGACAACTGAACTGTCGATAAATGAAGAAATTAGATTTGTATTTTTTCTCTAATACATTGATATTACTGCGTTCGTCATTACTTCTCTCTTCCCTAAATATAGTATTGTCATGTAATATAATTGTCAGCAAATTGCTGACAAGTTGCTACTCAAAGTTATCATATCATGAAGACATCAAGTTGCCAACAAATGAAGACTCAGTTGCTGCAATTCTAGTAATAACACATACTTAGCAACACATGTTTAGCGATCAATATGCCAGCAACAAGACAGTTGCTATCTGAATATGTATAATATAAGAACAGAACATTTTGAAAAACGAACATGTATTATATAAACAATAAGAGGTTAAATTGGATCACTTATGTGAATAAATCAACTTCCGATAATGTTCAAATATGAAAAAATAAAATTTAAAAAGTTTCTTTTGAGGATATATCTTAAGACACATCTAGAAAAACCCATTAAGTTCATGTATTTAGTGGCCACGCGAATGACACGTTGCCACGATGGGAACAAGAAAGCAGGGACACCGCAGGGAAAACACAAGAGGTACATCGATGCAAACAGCGGATTAGCCAAGGGGATTTATATAACGGGGAAAGCTATCTCTGTAAAGCTCGGGCGGAAGGCTTTTTGCTCTCGACCCCGGCGCTTCTTAAATATTGTAGAGATTAATCAACTCTCTCCCAGCCCTTCGCGTAGCGGGACGCGAACAGCAAGTAGGCTCCTACCCCAAGCTGCGAGGAGAGAACGTCCGTCAGCGGGGCGGACAGCCGGGTCCGTGGTAGAGAACTCCAACGATGAAAGGCACGCCTGCAGGCGGGTGTAAGAGCAGTCGCTCGAAAATTATGCGCACACACGGCACGTCTAAAATATGCACTGGTTACTAAAGATACGCGACGGTCTCCTTCGGCGATTCCGACAGGGAATTAAAAGGGCCTGCACTGTTGTTGTTGCTGCTGCTGCTGCTGCTGTTGCTGTTGCTGTTGCTGTTGCTGTTGCTGCTAATGCTGCTAATGCTACTGTGGAAGAACGCGTCTGTGAGAGGCTTAAAGACTGAAGCAGCAAAGCTTCCCGCGGTTAATTTCTTAGGGGAATTTTCTCTCGTTTAGTACTCACAAAAGTATGCAGACGTTATTATTACAAGTATTTGCGAAGCTTCTATCAATTGTGCAATAAATTTAAGAAGAAGATTTAAACTTCCTGTATATAACATTTAAGTAAATTTTTATATTATATAATTATGAAAAATATATGTTAGAAATAATGATCTGCACTTGTAGTGTTTTATGTTATCTCTACTAATATAATTTAAATTTAATCTTGGTTTAATTTACTCTCTATTTTTTTTAACTTTTACAACTAGAAAAAATAAGTTAAATGGAGATTAAATTTGGAATACAAGTTTGTAAATAATACTATTTTGTTTGTATTATATTTACACGTTTTTAAAAAATACCTTTAAAAAAATTGAGTAGTTATATCATTTGATAAAATAAAGTTTCAATTTTAATAATCTGTGTTTTGAATTACGATACGATGATTCTTAACGAAATTATGAATAATCGAAGTCAAAATACTCCTTTTACTTAATCCAGAAATAAAAATCTTGAGAATATGAAATCTTGAAAAACGATTTTGTAAGGAAAATTTAAGCTTTTATGGTGGAAAATTTTCGCAAGTTTTGTTTGGAGCACGTAATAGAGTCACAAAGTAAAAACAAAATTTTTTTATTTTGTAATATATAGCTCACAATTTTCTATATAAAAATTACCAAATTTACAGATATTAAAAAAACATAGTGACTTTTCGAAAGTAAAGATTTTACGTTTTAAAACACTTTTTTTTTTAATTTTGTTCGTTTTTAATGAAGTTATAGCTGCTTGAATTGTAGTTACAAATTTTTGTTTCAATTCAATACATTAGTAGAAATAAATATCAATAGATGAATTAAAAGAAGAGATTTTCGTATATTTTTTTCCTCCACGAAATCTATATATTAAAATGGATTTTGTATAATTATTTGGAATTCCAAATAATTATCCGAAAAATGGTAATAATTCCAAATAATTATCCGAATTGGTAAGAATTCTAAATAATTGCGCCGTCACTTACGCATGCAGTTATATGTTGATAATCATAAAAATTTTGAAAAAGATATTTTTGACGTAATCCAAATAATCTAATTCGTAGTTATTCACATGAGTGACATAAATATTTTATTTACAACTCCTACGTCACTGGTATGATACCTAGCATATGCATTATCGTATAAACACTCCTAATACGCCTTCATAATCTCTCGCAATATTCATTTTAACAACGCTATGAAGTTTATGCTAATTATACGCGCTTCATCCTAGCTCAAAGTCCCGTCACATTCCGTTCTATGTGAATTTTTGTCGGAAAAATAACGATAAACTGCTATTTCCTTAATACCAGCAGCATAACAGGTTAAACACAGGTAATTCAGGCGAATCGGAAGGATTGCGATAGCTAAGAGCATACTCCACGTTCTTTGTATCCGCGTATATTGCGCCGCAATGTACCATAGAATAGCCATGACGGCCTCGCACCAATTATGATTATAAATTGCTCGGAAACAGCTTTCGAGCTATTCATTTTACCTTGTCAGCAATTAGCCACTGCGTAATTTGAATGATTTTGACGAGGTAGCATGAGATATTCTTGCAAAGCAAGATGAGGACCAGCAGGGATAATGTTATTAAACAGCACATAAATAAATTATTTTAAAAAATTACTTTTAATTTAGATAAAAATAAAAGGTGTATCTAACGTATATGTATGTAATATATCTATAATATGAAAGATATTTAAAGATAGTTCACTTGCCATTTCACCTTTGTGAGATAATATTAACTTCGCGTGCTTAGAATAAATGGGGCTAATAATTTAGGAGATATAACCCCTGTAATAAATTTTATGCATCTACAGATAGGGGGATGCTACGTGCATTCCAATGAGATATAAATGCATATGCATCACCACACGTTTGTAGTATTAATATTTCTCTAAAAAAAAAAAAAGAAAAAAAATCGGGATTATACGCCATGAATTGTACGTTTTCGATTTATTCGGTCACATTGTTGCCAAACTGCTCTATAAATATAAATAGATAAATATCTCGCATCACGTATGAAACATCTTTCAATTACGGTACATACGTGAGCAATTAACGCGCCGCGGCAATCACATGTGTTGCGTAACATGGAATGTTCCAGCGACATTATCACAATGCGCGCCGCATATCCGTCAACTAATAATAGGGTGAACAGCGCGGAAGGAAAGGGAAGAGCCACCTAGGGGTGTCACGATCAGAAACGACAATCTAGCTCGTCCGTTGCGACGTCGTGCTGTGCGCCGAGATCGAGTTATCGGACTTCGTATCCACTTTCGGAAACGCATCGGTAACTTTTAACGAGCGCTCAAGTTCGCATACACGTTTCGACGACAATGACGCGTCTCACTACGTTGCTTTACATTGACGACGTATTCACATTTCATACGTGTATACAAGATGTAACTCATGTTTTCAATTTGAAAACGTTTAATGCCACATACCAATAATACCATCGATATAATAAAAATTCTTCTTTGTTTAATGTCGATATTTTTTACACGAGAATGATTACATTCTAAAAGATATGGATGTGGATTTAACATCACGCTGATGTTTACATAATTCTCATTGCATTGAGAATTTTAATCTCGAAACATAGTAGGTATAGCAAGCTTTAAGCTGTAAAATATTGATCAATCGCAGTCGAATGTAAAGGGAATCGTCTTGGTTGATAGATTTCTTACGACTTAAGGTTTACTACTATATCTTATGTTTCGGAATTTAAATCATATGGTGTCAGATCCACGGTGTTAAATCCATATATTTACATCCTATCAATATTTATCAACATGACACATTTATCAACATACATCAACTTATAGTATAAGATAGAACAGTATGGTTATTTTGCTAAAAATCGTACTAATAATTGTTTTACGTATAGCCGAATCATATAACCAACAGTAAACTAATTACCGATTACAATATAAATTCGAGAATTTAATTTCTTTTGTTCAAATTAAAGTTTATGATAAACCTATAAAATTAATCAGAAAGTAAACTTTGTTACCTTTGTTCTCCTTATAGGTTGCCCACGCACAATCAAAATCATAACGATCGTGTAGTTTTTTCTCTAGAGTGGAAAGGAAAAATTTTATATATCATATACATTAAATATATATATATGTACTATATACATCCAAATTTTTACACACATATACCTACAATGGAAAAAAAATATTTATTTCAAAGAAATATTTCTTTGCTCGTATTAAAAAAAATTATTCCTTTGAATCAATGAAATAATTTTTTAGGTATTACCAAACTTTTTTCTGTACGATATGATAAAATAAAATGATCAGAAAAAAATATTTAGTTAATGGAAACCAACATTTTTCTTAGAATAATTAACTATTTATATACGATACCCAAATGTTTCGTTTAAATGACTTTATATTATTTTTGCGTGCACACATATTTTGTTATATAATAGATGAAATTATTGATTAAAAATTGTACAATATTTCATTTTCGAAGAAATTTTTATTGATCCAAAGATATAATTTTTTTTTAATACGAACTAAGAAATATTTTTTTGAAATTAAGATATTTTCTTTCAGTGTATACATATACATACAAAAATTTTCATTTTTCACGTTTCTGTCTTAGAGAAAAATTTACTTGATTAACTTCCAGATCAAAAGTGCCGAGACAGATGTAGCTTACTGTTCTTACTTACTACTGTATAGACACGATGAGAATTATATTTAATACTCATGGTGTAAATCTACATCTATTTTTTGTGTGTATGGACAATTATTTGCGAAAAAAAAACGAAATATTAATCATGTTTATACAAAAGCTAACTGAGAAAAGCCCTCGAGCATATATGTGACGCAGCATTTTCTATAATTTATAGAATGCGGATATATTAAATCCATTGTATTGTCTACTGTCTAATCGCATTCGTAATTATTTCTCTTTCAATAGAAAACAATAGAACCCTTAAGGGTCCTTCTCGGTCTAGAATTTTCAAAAAATCGATTATTTTTTTTCACAAATCGATATATCAAAGTGTCTAGAAAAAGATTTTAAAAGGTTTTTGTCAGAAAAGTTTTTGACTTTTTTCATCCTTTTTTATTAGACTTATAGGGAATGAAAATAGTTCGTTACTTGTAACAGTTACAAGTTACCTTTTAACTTTACGGGTAACTTTACGGGTAACTGCGTTACTTTTTTTTCTTTGGTAACGAAGTTATATTTTTTTAGTAACGGTAACGAATTTTACAATTACTTTTATCGTTACTTTGCGTTACTTTTCCACGATTGGACACAAGCCACTCATAGTGCTTAAAACTAGAAAGCCTCTAGGCTCGTCCGCTGTGATTGGCGGTCGTCGATTTTAAAAAAGAAACAGAAAAGTAAAAAGTTTTTCAGGTAACGGTAACTGAAACGACTTACTTTTAAAAATTAATAACTAGTAACGGTAACTTATTACTAGTTTTTCTAATTGGCAACAAATAACTGTAACTTGTTATTTTTAAAAAGTAACTTTTCTTGGATTTATCTTTATAGAGTCGTATTTATATTTTTATTTATATTGTTGATTACGCTGTCTAAAAAATGCGCCACTACAGTGAAAATTCTTTACTTTTTTTTCAATTATCTTTGGCTATAATACTACTAAATTATTAAAAACTCGGATTAAGAATAACAAAGATCCTTTGAAAATTATGTCACGTATTGATTATTTGCAAGCTTGTAAAAGAAGAGGAATCTTCTCTAAACATATTACAACTGGTCACTTAGATAATCTTCATTTTTACAATAATTTTAAAAATAATAAAACTGACAATTGAATTTGATAAAAAACAAAATAATTAATTTTGAGATTAACGAATACCGGAGACAGTTGATAATGCTATTATATAACAGTAAAATATAACAAGGTAAAAAGATAACAACTTAGTAAAAAGATAACAAAAATTTTGCCCGCGCATGTAAGGAATACTTTTTTTAACTTTCAACAAAAAGCTTTCCATAGATTTAGATGACGGAACCAACAGATGTTATGAAAAAAATTTCAATGATTAAACACTAAGTCTGAGAGGAAGAACAGAAATTCAATAATATAAAGAATAGATATATCATATTTTTTTGGAAAAAAGATAATGAATCACACACCGAAAGCCTGGACACAAAAATCTTTTCGTTTCCTCCACCATCGAATATCATGGATAATGTATACGCTGTTCACTTAACAATTTTCCTGCTAATCCTATGGGATTATTTGAATTGAGAGAGAATTAGTTTATTAAATTAAGCAACATAGAAATCCCGAAGGAGGTGGCTGGTTTGTTAATTAGGTGAAAGTTTTTGTCTTCCACCCAAAAATTCTAATTTCGCTATAGTACAACAGATCAAGTATATTGAAAGCAATGTATCTAAATTTCCGGCTCCTATGCAAAATAAATTTAGAAATCTTGTTTGTTCTACTCTCACTAACTTTAAATATCTTTCAATTAAGAATAACATGAATTACAGCATAATATCAATCAACACTATCACGAAACAAATTGTAAAAGCACATCCAGAGTTAATTCTTACAAGAGCTGACAAGGGTAACATTACAGTGGCGTTAGATAAAATTGATTATATTAACCGTGTCGAGAATATGTTTGAAGATCCGGATACACAAGTATTAATCGCAATCTTGCAAATAAAATACTTAGCGATCTTAAGAATTTGTTAAAGAGATGGAAGCAACAGGATTAAGTAAGCATTTCTATTTATAATTTATTAATTCCTCGAATGCTACCAAATTTTACGCGTTACCAAAAATTCACAAGGTTGCGCTTTAGATTAATTGTATCTTCAATAGCGAGTTCTTTACACAACCTAGTAAAAGGCTCAGCAACGATATCTTTCTTTACAACATTATCATTTAGTAATAAATTATTTTTTTTAATTTTCCTTATTCATGCAGTTAAGAATCCATTATTAATTGTAAAAAAAATTCTATTTTAATTCTATTGGACACTAAATTTTTTACAATGGCGGAGATTTTAATGTCATTATACTATACCTTGGATACTAACGCCTATAGATATAACATTTAAGAAGTAAATACGCGGCACTGTCAAGAAAATGTTAACATGTCAAAAAAAAAGATCTCAACTATCACACACTTTAATTTTATCGTTTACCTACAATGCACTTTTGAAAAACACTTAATGTTACGTCTTCTAGATAGAGAAGGGACCTTCATTAACGAAATTCTTAATTCATTGATATTATTGTACTAATCATAAGGCGTTTATTGTTACAGCGTGCTTATAGAACAGGACACCTAGAATACATTCGCATGTATACTATACACTTGTTCATTAACGTTATGTACATCTATCTAGTGTATCTAGTACCGTTTTCACACACATGAACATACGTATGTAGATGTATATACATATTTTGTTGCTTCGTTTTCAGACTAAATATGTATTCGCGTGCGCGTGATGGTGCATGTGAAGTTACATTAGGTATATGAGGATGCTCGTTACGCGTACTATAGACAATGTGATTTCCACGTTGTCGAGTCATGCCAAAGTGTCAGTCGCAGTAAGAGACAAGACAAGCTATATCGGCACTTTGTCCAGCTCGAGGCAAAACCAAAGTTTCTCGCTGCACCAGGGAGGGTATCGACGTGGACTCCCTAATGGGATTGTTAAGGATAAATTGAATCCGGAATTTCAAGGAAGTCCCTGCGTGATTGACAATTCGATGCCGACATGCTGATTCTATTCTTAGTCCTTCTGTACCAATTTGCGACTATACATAAAAAGCAATTAGTAACTTATTACAGGGAATGAAAAATTACTTTTTAAAAGTATCAAGTTATTTGTTATCGAGTAGGAAAAGTTACAAGTTACTGTTATTATTTACTGATTTTAAAAGTAACTCGTTACTTGAAAAAATAATTGTTTGTTACTTTTCTGTTATTTTTTTAAAATTGACGGTCGCCAATCGCGGACGTCTAGGAGCTTTCTAGTTTCAAGATGCACTGTAAAAATTTTTGTGTAAAATTACAACTATTATAATAGATAATTTTAAGACCCACTATAATAGTTGCAAACGTCCATGCATTTGTAAATTTGCAATATGCAAATAAAAATTATTGGTAAATCTCCAATCAGGCGACCCCCCCCCCTATAACCTTGACCTTGACATATGTTGTCAAGGTCATGATCCTGAGTGACCTCTAACAAGTTTTAGCTGTCGCTCGTCCTTCATTAAAAAGTTACTAACAAAAAAAGTTTGAAAAAAATAATGTCTTATTTCAACTATACAGAAACTGTACAGAAACTGTTCTAAACTATATTCCCCTACTGCATTCCATCTCTCCCATTGCCTAGTGGCGTGCGACTTTCCACACAAACACAAGTTTACTGCTCTAGCAAAAAATTTGGCTGAATATGTAATTTAGGGTTAGGTTATTATACATAGGTATATAATAACCTAACCCTAACCAAACCATGTATCGTAAACCATATATGGAGAGTAAAGGAGGAAAAAATTTTCTGTTCTAAGAACAAAAATTATATAAGAAAATATAAAAATCGTGCACCTCCAAGCAAGGCAGAAGTGGGGTGGCAGTCGCTTCGTGTGGAAAATATACTTTAAAGCAGAAAATTTCTATTTTATATGGTAGAAAAGGGATATCGTATATCTCGTTTTCTTGTTTTTTAATAAATTAAGAGGCTTGTACTTTGGTTATTTGATTTTACTTATTTTTTATTACAAATTCGTATCCTATGGAGAAAAACAAAGAAATTTTGTTTCCGATAATTTTTCGCTAAATCACTTTTAGACATAAAATAGCACTCAAATACTTATTTTGAAATATATTTAATCCGGCCAATGAAGGCAAGACTAGCAGACGATCCGGGAAAAAATTTTTTACAATTATATATAAAATATGTCCATTTATATACAATTATATATAATTCTATATAATTATATATAAAACATTTTTTCTTGGTTGGCATCAAAATAATAATAAATTTTGTAAAATCTCTTGATTGAATATCGCACAGAAATTTAGAGAATATAAAATAACAATTGGACAATTTTTTTTATAGAATATAAAATTTTATATTAAATATAAACATATAAGGAAAGATATCTCATCGCTGGGCAAACTTAGTTACAAACTTCAATGTTCAAGATGTTTAAAAATGCAATTCTTTCTTTAATTGCTCTGTTCTTATTCGCGCACTGAGAGAAAAAAGTCGTATTAACAAATACGTAGAAATTTGGAAACAAATAATCGTTTCAACTGTACAATACGTATTATAAGATTTAATAAGAACAATATTAATAGGATGAATCAAGTTATTAGTTATTATTATTATTATTATTACAGTTAATTATTTATTGTTAGTTATTATTTCCTACACTATAAATGATTAATATTCTATATTTTATTAATTAATGTAATTCTTATTTCCTTATTAAAATTTTATAATACATAGTTACAAAGTTTTATATGTATAAATAACTTCCAAGAATTTTAAGGTTATGGAATTTTGGTACAGAATATCTATTATGGAACAAAGTCGAAATAGTTTTCGATCGGAATTATTCCGTTTCCCCCAAAAAACACAATAGAAATCTAAGGAATAATTGAATAGTTCCGATCGAAAATCCATTCGGATTTTTTCAATGATTCCCAGAACTAAAAACTGTATGATACTGATGTATCTCTCATTTACTTTTATTTTTGAAGTTCAAATGCGCCTTTTATAATATATTGAATGGTGGAAATTTCTTGTTAGGAGAAATTGAATTTCACTGCTACTCTGGCAATGCCGCATACTACTCGTGACTGAGCGACTTAGTGAAATTTTGAATGTATTTTTTAAAATTGTTTTAAAATTATTTTAAAGTTATCTCAACAATGATTAATTAATTACTATGTAGTATGATGTATTAGTTACTATATATAGTATGCTTTATTTTAAATAAGTGTTTGTTTAAACTAGAAAAATTTGATTGTTGTCTTATTTTTATGAGATATACATATAAGTAACTATTTAATGTAGTTAAAATATTATTTTATTATTAATTACTAGTTTACAATTAACAGTTTACAAATATTGTTGCCATAACTATATTTTTATAGTGTTGAATAATAGCTATATTAGTTATATATAGCTATTATAATTTTATACATTATAAAATTAGTTACAGATATTATAATATTGCAAATATTGCCAAATTTAGTTACCACTATTTTGTTTTCTCTCAGCACAACACTCGATTCTTTCGGTTACTCTTCTTTTGTGTAACATTTACGGTTAGCAGCAACACATTTAGTTGTAAATGAAAAATGGCGTGGGATTCTTTAAAAAAAATCTAATGAAATTGAGGGACAAATCTGCTACTGTATAAATATCAATATCAAGATAGCTTCATTCAAAATGATGAAAAAAAATTAATTCAAAAAGAAATATCACTTTGACGTATAATTTTTTATTCATATCACACGCTTTTCGAATATCTTTTTCAGCTTGCGGCTGAAAGTCGGGATACGAGTTGAGACGTTTCAATTAGCTGAAATTGCCTGGGTGAAAAGAAAACCGCGAACGCGAAAATGGAAAGTAGACTTGGCTAAAGTGTCCTGTTAGCAAGATTGCGCTTCTTCATTCGCTTTCTTTTGATGCTATGCGCACGCGGTCATTCAACCTCCGCCGCCGTTACCGCGAAACCTAAGCAAACAGAATCAGCCCGCTCACAGTTCGTGGATTAAGCCATTTCGGATGCAATATTACTATGTAAATGACCGAGAACTCTTGCAGGGTAATCGCACTCCTTTGGCCACGATTAATCCTAACTTTTGCATGCACGTTCCAGTAGCTTACAGATCGTTCTTCGAGATCGCGTGTATGGAACTTGCCCGTCTCTATTGACGAGTATCGAGGCGAATATGGTATGCTCTCTCACGTGTGTGCGCTTGCGTTATCCACGTAAGTCTGAGGAAACACGCTGCCCCTCGGGATCGTACCTTTTTGTCGCGCGGAATGTAATTCGACGTACTTCCTGTTTACAAGGCACTCGGTGCATGAAGAAGAGCCCAGCGTCCCCCGGCTTTGCACGCTCCGTCGACGTAATTCAATTAATTTTGCGAAATAGCGGTCTAGCAGTTCCTACGTACCCGACGGGTACGACGGCTCCTACTCGGAAGCATAGCTTTCCTGTGTTATTCACGGTGTGCACTGGAACTGTTGAGCTGATAGGCAGAACCGGTACGGCTTCGGCTGAGCTCCAAATTCCGACAATCGAGATCGTCGAACCCCGAATGTGCCAGATGGACGATTCTGTTCGAGGATGTTTACCTGCTTCAAGCGTGTCGATGAATGTTCGGTGACAGTTGTATTTTGATATCAAGATTGAAGAGCGAAAGGGGAAACGTTGGAAACTCTTGCTTGCCGTTAATGTTCGATGTTCTGTAACCACAAACATTTTCACCGCAAACCGGAGGGAAAAACTCTCGATAAAAAAATTTTGTTTATGAATCTACCACACACCTGCCAAACATATATCAATAGACTTTTGACAAGTCGATGGAAATAGTAACAAAAATTATTAAACTCTGGAAACGTAGCTAATTAATATCTGTGAAATTAAATAACTGTATGCACAACGAGTAATAAAAAAGAGGCATCAGGCATATATTTTAATTAAAATTTTGTAATTGGACATCGCGCCATAAATATTCAATTGAAAAAAAAAAAAGAAAAAACATTTATGCAACTATAAATGAATAGTTTAGGATATTAAAAATTACAATAATAATTAAATTAATATAAATTAAATGGCAGAATTGGCTGTAAAATATTGATCAAATATGTGATATTGTAAAATTTTTTTATTCTTCTAATATTTAAATATATCTACCTTTAAAAAATTGATACCAACAAAAACAATTTTGACAACATTAATAATGTTGTACGAAAGAAACTGATTTTATTGAAGTATCTAAGAATTTAAATACTTGACAAAAATAAAAAAATTTAGATATAAATCTGAAAACAATTTTGTTGATTTATCAGAATAATTATATAGCTCAATATGAGTAATTCAAATAATATCGCAATGAATTAAATTAACATAAAAGTCATTGGAAAATTTCATCAAATCTCAGTCAAGATGATGTCATTTCGATTGTTATCGTGAAAATGAATGTTATTTGGGGTGCTGCTGAAAGTGTTGACATTCTAGCAATTAGTTTGGCCGCCTTAGTTATTTTAATCTAACACATTACTTTCAGAGTTGTATCTAGACTAAATTTTTAGACACTTTAGTAAAACTGTTCTTTCCAAATACGGACTAAGAAGTTAATAAACGTTGTGTTGAATCTTTATCATCTATTCTTTAACGAAACAATATTTTTGGATCCGACTGAAATATTCTCAATTAGACATTGTGATCGTGAAACGTTATCGACTGCTGGATGCATCCTGCTAGCGCTCTCCCGGGGAGACATTTTGATCTGAAGGCCGAAACCGCAGCTTCCTGACCATAACACGGCGGTTGGTTCTCGCGCACGTTTCTCATGGGTTAATGTCTACGCCATCTGGGACACGTTGACATCCGGACAACGATATCCGCCCCCAGGAGGTAGTGTCGGCGCTACGTGGATCAGTTTTAATATATTGATCAGTTTTACCATGAAATTGTGTTCTTCAGTTTCTTCAGTTCTTCAATTTTCAACGTGTGTCCCAGACTTAATTATTGAACGAAATCGCATGCGGAAATAGCACTCTATGGGAAAAGAATATATATATATATATATATATATGTGTGTGTGTATTAGTAGTGGAGTGGTTTTAAACCAGTTTGCCTATAATTCGCTGATCATCGAGTTTGACTAGTTTGTGAATCAGAAAAGAAAAGGACAAATATGCGCACTAACGCTTTGCTTGTGTAGCTTATTTATCTTATTACATTTTCGTCTTTAGAAACTATAATAAACTTCTCATGTAATTATTTTCGCAAATGTGCGAAATAATGATTTGGCATGTGTTGCTCTGTAAATGTTGTTTATTCGACAATTAGTAAAATAAACATACAAAATAAATAAATGAAATAAATATTGTGTAAATATCCAACATATACTGATAATATCACCATATGTCTCATTATTGTCAGTAATCGAATTTGTAAGACGCCTAGAATAAGAAATATCCAGGTTTGAATCCTAGTTGTAGAGATCTTTTTCGCAATCCTCTTCGCAATTCTTTACAGAGTTTTAAAGATGCTCATTAGTATCAATAATATTAAATTGCTTCTTTATGTAATTTGCGATATTATGTAATCTAACTTCAGTTTAGGACTTCGTTTCATAACCACCGCAAATAATCGCTGCGCAGTTAGCTTGAACTGGAAACTGTAAAATTTACATACAAAAATATTATTATGCATCGAGGACTTCTTCGATCGAATGTGGTGTCTTCGTTTATTTGTGTTGAACATTTCTCGGTCGATTTTTACTTAACTCTTACCTTACTAGATACAATTTGGTGCCTCATCCATACTAACGGGGGCACTAGAATCCGTCCGTTTTTTTCATCTGTTCAGAATGATTAAAAAAATCTCTAAAAATTCATCAACATACTTTCAACTTTCTAGAATAAATATTAGCACTTCATTTTGGAAAATAATAAAATGTTGTATAATATATAATTACCAAAAGACGCAAAGAAACTTGCACATGAATTGCTCGGTAATTAGTGACCCCCTTTAATAAGGTAAGAGTTAATATTAAAATAAACGTGTCTTTTTGATAGGGTCTATAATGTTTATTTATATACAGTTTTCGAGTACTGAATTATTAAATCACTGACTTAAATAAAGCGATTGAGAGATTGTTCACTATTAAATAATAATTATTATTTATTACGTAATCATAATATGACCTTGACATTTTTGATAATTGACAACAAAAAAGATGTAACCTGTTTTTTCTAAATGTTTTTAGTTCAGTAATTCGATCATTTAGCATTACAGAACAGTGCTAGCTTCAACAGTAGCGGCACATATCCGTAGGTGTATCTCAGTAACAAAGTCACTGCTATTACGAGCAATTGCGTGATCCAGTTATAAAACAGTTAGTGGCACGTGTAACCCGTTCAACCCGTTGTCCCAAGCTGCGTTTGGGTCGTGCGAAGAGAGTCAATTGCCGGCAAGCCGGAAAATTAATCGCTCAGTTGCCACTTGGAACGGTTTATAACCGTGCCCGGGCTAATCGTACTATCCGACTACTCCTCGGTTACATCCTGATGCAGACGGCCGGCTGTTGCATCTATCCGATACATCGTCTTGTAGCCAGATCGATCCTTGTAATCGCCGAAATGTGTTATATTGGTTTGCTGCTACCAAATAGAATACCAAATAGAAATACCGGAACCTATTTATGTCGAATGGTTGAACAACCACATGGATTAAGAGCTCAAGATTTTGGCTAATATTTTTAAATATTCTCACCAAAATTCGTAAATGATCATATATACTATTTAATAACAAAAAATATTTTTCATGACATTTTTTAATATTTTGAAAATTAAGACACACTTTTACACTATATGTATTTTTAAAGAAGAATTATCCAACTAAATTTTATAATATTAAATTTTAATGAACAATTTAATATATTTATACATATGTACTCATAATATATTGATTTATAATGTAATCTTTGTTACCTTCTTCTAACCAGATTTCGAATAATTTTTCATATTTAAAATAATGCATGGCTAAAAAGTATAAATAATAACAATAATAAGTATTATATTTATAGCAGCTTTTAATAACTAGATTTTGAATAAAACTAATCACAAAAAACATTTTATAAAATATCATATAAGTTTATGCGAGCGGAATCAAATAATTTTTTACAGATTACATTAATTATTATTTTATTATTATGCGACGTAGCACCGACGTTGTATATTATTTAATTTCTCTTTGTACGTATAAGTTTTGATCACTAATTTTTTATACAATAATGTAGTAAATACCTGCAACAAGAGTGTATAAAAGCTTTGTGAATAAATATTAATTTCTTAACATATTTTATATAGTGGATATAAAAATTCACAATTATAAAAAAAACAATTATAGAACAATCGATATGAGTTCTTCAATTACTGACATGTTATATTTCAAATTCTATACATAAAAGATCCTATTAAAAAATGACCTTTTACTCAAATTTTTGAGCTTTTAAACCATAATGAATCGTGGAGAACGTCATTTCCGCCACTAAATTTATTTTAAAAGAACAAATTATTTTAATTTGTTTAATTAAAATTATTTTTTATACAAAACAATATGATATGGAATTTTATTTCTTCGAAACATCCAAATATATTGTACGTGCGTTTTATGCGCGATAAGACCGCTTTTCTCATAAATATTAAAATTTCATTGTTGATAAATATACACTTTAGATATTTACGAATGCGATATGGGCTCATCGGTATGTTGAAGCTCGTATATATATATATATATATATTACACATACGCACGCACACACGCACACACATACACACATACACACAAAATCATTCGACAATTTAGGAAGCAAAATTGAAAACCTGTAAACAAATACAATAAAAAAATCAATTACAAAAAATTTAAGTAATTATTATAAAGTTAATAATTATAAAAAGAGTATTATTTTTAATTACTACTATACAATTTCGAGGCATCTTATTTATAAATTTTTCGTACTGATTAATCTTGAATATTTTAATTACACTGTAAAGTCTAAGTACTAAAGTAAAGTAATAAGTACGACAGTGACAATTATTTTATTTAAACTAAATAACTTGTTCTTTCTTAGAAAAACGAAATAGCATTTGATAAACTTTTATAAATGAAATATTTCTTTAAAAATATGATTAGAAGAACACACAGTAAATTCAAAAAATATTCGTAAAGAAGTAATTTTTTATTTAAATAATAACTTGTAAAAATCAAATATTAATTAGTAATTTATTAACGTTGGGTCCTAATATTCAGTCCTAATAGAAGCAAAAGAGCTTCGTAAAATAATCGTGTTCATAATCTTAAAAAATTTTAACTTTCTCGACTGTATGCATATTCTTTGTATGTCCAAATAATACATTTTTTCATTTAAGCTCATTATTAAAATATACAATTTATTACATATCTTTTTAAATAAAATAATTTTGAGAAATATGCAATTTATTTCATTCTTCTTTAACAAATTATTAATTAATGTTTATTGTCTAAAAATAAGATTAAAAAAAATTTTTCTGTACGAATACTTTTGTACTCACTATACTAATAGTGCAATAAATAGTTGAAACGCAGACAGTTAAGTTTTTCGTTAAATCTCTCCAACGCTTTCCTTTGAAAGTATCTACTGTATGATATCACTGTTTTAATATTCCAAAAAAGTAATACTTCCTAACTTTTGAATGATAGTGTACATATGTATAATATATTTACGGTCACCGATTTTATTTATCCAAAATACGAGATAAATGAGTTTTATCGGTTTACATATTACAAATGGGCAAATCAACATTGTGCTTTTTGTCTTCGCGTATTTTACTCGTTGGCATTTCCAAAGTGAAGAGTGATGATAAGGAAGGATTTTAAATCATCCTGAAAGCATGCTGTCGTAAAACATCGCGCGCTAGCACGCGTCAATTTGCAATGTCGAGTGAAACCACATCGTTCTTTACCGTTTGCATTTCGGTGATGGATTGCAAACATTCGCGATAAGCAAACATTTTCCATGGTTTCTGTTAACACGATACATTACTAACCGCTGACGAACGTCTACGCATATTATTTCGTATAATTATTAGGTGTTGGAATTAATTCGTAGCGTTTTACAAGTGATGGGAAGTACTTTCATTAATGTATTTTTTAATGCTCATGTGAAATAAATAACATTCTTTCATTAAAAACGCTACGAATTAATTCCAACACCTAATATATGCGAAATTATCGCACCTTACGAGCTCATAAAATTTAAATCCAAAAAAGATATTCACGATATTTTGTAATGTTAATTGATCAATTTTATTTTATAATGCGATATCAGATATAACGACAAAAAATTATTAGTTAACGTCAATTACTTTCGCTTCAGGTCGTAATTAAGTGCCTTTGTCTGTAACTATTGTTCAAAAACGATGTCCGTTTGTTAACGTTTTTTGCATTAGAAGATTTATTCTTCATTAAGAAACGATCAGATATACTATTTCTTTCATTTTACTCTATTTTTATAAAAGAATTATTCTGTAAATTATAAAAATTACTGCAATGGTGTAAACAACAATATAAACGATAAAAACGAGCGGACTGAGTACATAATTTGAACTTGTACCAAATTGAACTTGTATCAAATTATAATAAAATTGAATGGCGACTGGTAAATGTAGAGGTTACATTGATTTCAAATTAGCAATTGTGTTTTACACGTATTTTGGAGACCGAATAACTACAAATAAAACTACATTCAATTGCAAAACTTAATTTGTTTAATTTGAACATTTTCACATAGAAAAAACGATTTTTTATTTAATTGATATTTGCAGAGTAATATATTTTAAATTAATGTATCTGTGCTTAAAATTAATATTAGGTGTTGGAATTAATTCGTAGCGTTTTACAAGTGATGGGAAGTACTTTCATTAATGTATTTTTTAATGCTCACGTGAAAAAATAACATTCTTTCATTAAAAAACGCTACGAATTAATTCCAACACCTAATATAATTTGAAAATTTTGTTTTATCTTGAAAATCAAAATCAGAGAAGTAAGATTATGTTACTTAAAATTACCTAAGATTGTGAAAGACATTTGTTATAGTTTTTCAGATCGACAAAATAGTTTTGTTGGACTATTGATATCCTTATGTAGAAAGTTCAAATTGATTAATTTCAAAACTTTTTGTAGCATTATCATATTTGGGCGTCCTATGCAATTATTTGGAAGCTTAAAAAAATTATATTTTCAAATATGTATCTAGTTAAATTTTTAGATGCATCAGCAAAATCCGTTGTTTCCATATATCTAATATTGGTACATTGAGAGAAAAAAATAGTTGCAATTATCATAATTTAATTAATTTATAGTTATTTTGAGAGAATCCTAAAGTCGTATTATCGACTGAACCATATAATTTTTGTATAACAATTATTTTTTTCTTCTTTTACAGATTTGAAAATCCTTTTCCAAAATTAAAATATACGCATTAATACATGTTTGTGAAGTGGAGTTTATGTCGAGAATGTGACAAAATTTCAAAATGAGATCTTTAAGTACTAATTCTTATTGTTAGTCCCATAGCACTCTCGAGCTGTGTTACATCACGATAATATTTGCTTCATATAAAAGTTGTGCAATCTATATTTATGAAATAGTAGTCCATAGATTAGTTTGCACGAAGAAACAATGTGAAATTCTTAAAATTGGACGTAGATGTCTAATTAAAACGTTATTGTTATACGAAAATTTATTTATATGTATGCGTGAGATATTAACATACCTACTACATTCTGTATATAGTGATGTGTCAATGAGATATAAATCGTCTGTGTGTAAGCTCTAGACTATGACTAATCGTCTTTAAGATCCCCTTAACTATGAAAAATGTTAATTATACTATCAATATGATTATATACACTGCTTGAAAATTTTTAATTTTTTCTTAACACACTTTTTAATTCTTAATACCATAAATAATAAGTGAATATTAAAATATAGTTATATTTACTATAATTGTGATTTTATTTACTGAATAAAAATTTTATTTCATTTTTTATCTTGTTATTTTATATATAATAATTGACATATTATTACAAATATTGATACACACAATTTTTTTATATTTAAGACAACTATATGTATAAAATTAATAAAATAATAATGTAAGGTTATTATTGCTAACATTATAACAGTAATAATCATATAAATGGAAAAATCCTAATTATAATTATTTTACCATGCAATAGTCACAAATATCGAACATTTTTCTCTCATAATCAGGATGATAAATTCATTTTCCTTGATTATTTCCTTTCTATACATTCCAACATTTATGCATAAATTGTATGCTTTAACAGTAAATACATATTTCCATCCAAAGTCACGATCTCTAATTTTTACACGTAAACGCAAATATGCTTTGAAGAGCACGGCCGATTTTATACAATAATTCCGGTATTCCGCGCAATTTTCCCGTCTAACTATTTCGTTACAAACAGTTTCATCACAACTCGGCGTCGTCTTCGTTTGGCCCGAGCACTTGAGAACCTTTCATATCCCTTCTGCATCTTCCACTATCCTCCTCACCTTTTCTCATGTTGGTCCATGGCTGTCGTTCCGTTCTCGCACCGTCGCCGTACCGCGCGTATAGGATCGTAAAAGGCCGGAATTTCTGTTCAAACATCTGCAAAGCCGCGCTTCGGGGCATCTGAGCCCCTTTAAAGCTTCATACAAATTCATGACGGAGCACCGGGACCGCTCGCGCGCGCGCGCGCGCTCGCACTACCCTCCAAGTTTTCGGCAGGATAGCTACATATGCATGCATGTACATGTATGCATGCATGTATCCACAGCTCCGGTATAGTTGGTAATATTATTTAATACCCTTTGCACACCTCGCATCAGTGCGGGAGGGGGGGAGCAGAGGGGGAGATTGTAAGGCGGGTAAATGGTAAAATTTCGCGGATTAGTTTTGATGTTTTATTAATACGTGTCATACGCGCCATTTCTCCTCCATTTTGCCAACGGCCAACGTATCGACCGTCGGCGCGGTAGATAGCCGAGCGTCAAGGGGCAAACTGTGGAGTGAAAAGACGTTGAATGAAGATAAACCGCAATGAATGGAAATGTTAAGACTGACTTACGAGCCGAGGAAAACGGTTACCGAGGAAAATGCAAATGTAGATAAACGCAACTTGCAAGTGTAATTTCATTCAACGACTGAAAATAAAATTATATTCCTAATAGTGCGAATACGATATCGATGTTTGGACTATACAGATTAATTTTTCATAATTTTGGTTCATAACTTGTGAATTGAGATCTTTAAAAGTTGCAAATATTACAAATCTGTTAGAATGAAAACATGTATGAATATTCGAAGATAAGTTAAATTCTTAATTTTAATAGTGGCACGATACATGCTAAAATCAGCTACAGAAAGTATGATAATTATAGAACTAATCCAGCTAGAACATCATGAATATTTATGTCCTCAACATTCTGATGTTGTGTTACGAGAGACTCTAAAATATGCGTGGGGAAGTGCAGGATAAAAAGCACGTATCACGCGGTTTCTCAGAAATGAATATTTCTTGTCTTGCCTTTCAACAATTCTCGCCGATTACTTCTGCCTATTATTTTTCATTAACAAGAGAAGATATATGTAGATATATGCAAATTATGAATGATTTATCGACAATGCCATACTATTTAACTTCATCATTATGCATTGCACGAATTGTCCATTATATTTTATACACAATCAAAGCAACCGTGCGTTCGGATATTCAAAGCATTCTTCGCGCTGTCCGCGTGTCCACTTTTATCGTGTATATTATTAAATCCTTTGACAATTTTGTCATACACACATTGGCATACATTATTTCACAGAACTCGGCAATTTCGACAGATATCAATTTTCATCGAGCGTTGCGTGTTACAAAAAAATATTTTTCAGGTATCTCCAATAATTAATATCGGTAAGAGCCCTCCCCCCTATATGTATTTATTTATATATCTCACATCCGCGATACCGCTCTGCCTCTGGCAAGCTTTTATACGGCCGAGCGAAAGTTTCATTGCGAATCATCCTTAAAAATAACTATCAGTGTTTGCTCAATCCGATGTATCGATTTGCATCCGGGCTTTGAGCTACCCGCTATCTAAATATTCCCGGACTCGTCGAAGAACGGCGGAATACATTAATATCGGATGAGTTGATGGCGAAATGAACTTGTATCGAAAGGACCGGTGTGCCACCACGATCAAAAACTCATTGCAAATATTTTATCCGACATATTGCATCCGAGAGACCTAAAAGAGGTTTGCTTGAGGCGCGTCAATCGATCGATGTTTTATTTTGGAGTCTGCATTTGACGAATTGCGAAATCACCGTAGGAATCTCATGATTTTTCCCTCCTTCTCTCTTTCCGTCTACTATTCTCTTCTTCTTCTGACTTTACGCATTCAAAATTGATTACTTTTTATTTCTGATTTCTACTTTCAACTGTGTAATTTTATCGGTAATCCTGTGTAATATATTATTCTCTGAAATTTTTTCGCATAATAATTGTTTTTTTCCGAGTTTGCGAATAATACAAGGGTAATCTTCGACAATGAATCCAATTATTGAACATGATTAAAACGCATTGGTGTAAAAGCAAGATTATTTTCGATACATTGATGAACTCTATTGATTAAATGCATTGATTAAAATCCAGAATACGAAAAAAGTTATTCTGCGAGAAATTCCTCGGCTGAATTGGAATGAAACGCTCTGAGTGAGTTGAGATAATGAAACAAAATTAAATTTATGAATTTTTCTCGAATTAAATCTCGTACGAATATTATTATTATTTTTACCTGCACAGTTTTATCTCTTCGTATCCGATTAAACGTCGAATTCAAACGCGCGCCTTGACAGCAGCGGTCAGACGCCGTATTAATTGAAGCGATTAAACGAAAACGAGAGGCGACGAGAGGCGACGAGAGGATAGGGATTCACGCGGTCGCTCGCCGTGATAGCCGCGAGAGAAAATCGAAGAAATATACGTTTTTACGTTCTCCGTCAATATTTTTTTCCGCTTTTACGCTTCACGCGGATATCCGGCTACTCGGCAGCGCGAGCGATCGTTTGCCTCACGGCACAACAACGGCGGTTTATCGGACGGGTGTTATCACGTCACTTGGTATCCACGGGACGAGACCACGTCGCGCCGCCACCGTGGCTCTTCTTCAGCCTCGGATTTCGCGCGTTCTCTCAATTATTCGCACCGATCGATCGCCTTGCCCCTGCCAATCGGCGCGGCGGCAAGTTGGTTGCATGCCGTGTCCGACCTACGTCGGTGGATGCAGCAAGGTAGAGCTGGCAGGGCATGTGTCTCGTGAAAGAAACATCGCCGCCCGTTCTAATGGTAGGGGGTTGGTTAATCGCGAGACTAGGAGACAAGCAAAGCCGAAGTAAACCGAGGTAAAGATTTATGAACGCCACTTCTCTGAGAGAGGAAGGTGCATCGCTGCCGTCAGTTCGGATGAATCGATTCCGAATCCATTCTTATGGCTCGCGTACGTTTCGTTAATTGTCATTAGAGATGCGTTCTGGATCCGTACGAGACGAAGTCTGTACGATTGACGTTCATCGCTTTTGCGGTAACATCATCCGAGACACTTGAGGTTAAGTGTATGTGGAAAGAACAATTTTGTTCAAATATCTAAAAATTCAGCTAGATACACACAGACCATCAAAATAATTATGCAGAAATCTTAAGCATGATGAGCAATGCAATAAGTTTTGATATTCTAGCAACTAGTTTGAACGTCTCGCATACTAACTGCCCTCCAATTGTATTCCAGTCAGTTTAATTTTTAGAAAAAGAATTGTCACAAACTCGTCATAAAAATCGTTGTTTCCATCTCTGACGCCGCTTCTTCTTCAAAATTGTAACGTGACAGTCATATTTAATCAACGGATTTGTATTATATTTAGCAGACAAAAATATATCGAAATCGATTATTTGTATTCGTATTGCAAAAATAGTATTGAATATCGAACAGTGTAATTATATTAATATATTGTCCAATAAAATTATATTCAGACATATATACAGGGTGTTCGGTAAGTTTTAACAAAATGTTCGTGTGTAAGTAGAGCGGACTAAAGGGAGTTGAAAAATTTTTTACAAAGTTGCAATTTTCGCAACTTTTTTTATTTACCTAATGAGCAGAATATGTAAAAAATCGACGCATAAAACAACTTTAAGATACCTTTAAGAGTTTTCTAAAAACATCTTTAAGTTATTTCATAAAGAACTTTGAAGGAAATCTTAAGGGGGTAAAGTAAAATTTTCAAAAAATCGAAAAATTTTTTTACTAGATAGATGAATAGATGGATAGTTAGATGAATAGATAGATGGATAAATAAATGGATAAACAGATGGATAGATAGATTTCTATTAAATAATCAAATGAAACTTTAAACGCGTTTTTCTCAAAACTACTCTTTTTCAACTGGCAGCATCCATAACTCGAATAATTTTTGACCGATCGACCTCAGCTTTGATACAACAGCTTCAAAACAAATAGTTTCAGTTAAGCGTAGGGATTTTTTTGTAAAAGGCGAGATATTTAAGAGGCTCAAAATATAATGAAATTAAATTTTTTTTAAACCGCTGCCATTTTGTAAAAAAGAATCGTTTTAAAAAATCGTTACGCTTAACTGTTACGCTTAACTATTAAGGGAGTAAAACTCCACTCATACAGATACGAAATTTTTAAGAAATTTTCATTTCAGATAATTACTTGAGTTCTCTACGCCGATGATAAATGTTTTTTGAACACGAAATGCTATGAAACATCGCAAAATATTTATATTTAGTACAAAAGTTTCATATAAAAATTCTTAAAATGTTTTCAAAGTGCATCCAATTGATATACCTATTTATATTTTTTCTATTAGTTACCTACTTTTAAGAAAATCAATTTAAAAAAGCCCTCTTTTAAGGCTTTTAAGGTTGTTTTATCCCCTTAAAGTTGTTTTACGCGTCGATTTTTTTATCCACTTATTCAACAATTTTTAAAAATTACTATCTTGTTGCTTATTACGAAAGTTGCAAAATAGTAATGGATTTTTTTACTTAATTTAGTCCGCTCTATGAGCGCTTATGAGCGCTTTGTCAAAATTTACCAAACACTCTGTATAGCTAAATTTTTATATATTTTAGCAAAACTGTTCTTCTTGTGTATCTATAGAAAAAAAAAACACGTATAATTTAACATGTCAATAATAATATGACTCAAAGTATCACGTAGAAATAAAGTTTATTTATTTATTTATCGTTGCTAATCTTAGAGAAGAATACATATTGAATTTGAGATTTACCTGCAGGAAGAGTATCACATTATACAAAGAAGTAAATATCACGTCTAAACAAGCAGAAGGGACTCTTCTTCTTTCTATCGGATTCCTGTCGAAAAGAAACTCCTTTCTCAGTCCATTTCGTTCTCTCACCAATTGCGTTACCGGTCAGTAATTTATTATCAAAAGTAATCCTCTTGGGATACAATCTATACAAACTACTGTATTTTACTGGCTATAAAACTTATATGAACTATTACAAATCATTTCAGAATTTACTCGCGTACGTCGACACAATATCATTATCGAGCTTGGATTCGACCAATTATAAACATCAACTTAAAACATTTTTGTCACGCGAAGATGTAATATGATCATTTATAATATTATAATTTTCATTTACACATTGCATAAGCTCATACTTGATGCACTTGTTCCGTTTTAAAAAAATTTCTTTTATTATTTTTCTAAAAACGTGTCGCACATATTAAACTTTTTGTAATGTTCAAATACAATATTACTGACAATAAGTTAAATTACTTTTATTAATATTTCTCAAAAGACAAACGGCTTTCATTTTCTGTCTTATAACGATAATAACTTAGCTTTATATCGTCAATTTCTTGTCACGGAGTGTCGATCGTTTTGCTTCTTCCCATCTCTCTGTTCTCTATTAACTCCCGCCAGTTATTTCTCCCGTGATAAAGAGCCAGCGAAAGTTTCCTCGTAAATCGTCGTTTGATGTAACATAGACACGAAGCTAATGTATACATCTTCACTGATAACGACATCGAAAATCCTGATCACGCGAGTTGGGTGATCTTAATACTTCTGTAGTCGTTTGTGAACTATTTGTGACAGTCATATAACGATTTTGCACGAACTCGATCTAACAAGAAAGAATTTAATGGAAGAAAAATCCTAATGCAACCGAAATAACTTTAACGAAAATGTAAGAGACTTTTGGTATTAACTTAGTCTCTGTATTTCTCCCGTTTCGTGACTTTCTTATATTGTAATTTTACTGCAATCTTACTTGTAAAATACAAATCTCTCACTAAAAACTTTCGTAATAGACTAACGTATATCTGGATATATTCGAGGGCGTAAATCACGCAGCAATAAAAACGTATTCTGAATTCTCGTAACTTTACTGCTTCATTATTTTCGAGTTAAATTCCGCACTGGATCAATAGGAGAAAATTACTAAATATGTACTATGTGTGTGATTGCCTAATCATATTTCTTGCAGCATGTTACAAAAAGACTGAAACAAATCAGTTTGTTGCTGTAATATATTATAAAGAGTTGAACATGTTGTAATAAGTACCTGAAACATTACTTTCTAATATTCATTTGCGTACAAAAAATGGTACGAAAAATGGAAAATATAATATATAATATATATTTGGCAACTCTCCCCTACATCTGCACTTAATTTAATTGTGATTCTTTTAGCAATTACATCGTGAGTTTTAAACATTGAAACTCTGTCTGTCGCGAGATATTTCACCTTTGCGTGTTAAGCTTTAACTCTAAACGTTAAGAGCTGTCCGTGCATCACGTAAAGCTGTAGGTTGTTAAATTTCAAACCGAACTATTTGCATAACCGTCTTCCTCGTTTCGCTCACGAGATAACGAGGATGAAACGTTGCTTACGCGAAGGTATATACCTGCCTGTTTCCGTGAACTATATTTGCGCCCTCGACCAAGCTGAATCAATTCTCGCTTCTGGTTGCAGTGAACTTGTATGATGGCGAGCAATTAAACTTGACGAGGATCACACGCAGCGAAATGGGTGCTTATCTCTGCATCGCGACCAATGGTGTGCCGCCCACGGTCAGCAAGAGGATCACCGTCGATGTCGAATGTGAGTTTGTAGCAAGCATTCCGCACATTATTATCGCGTTTGTATGCAACAAATATGAGATGTACATATTCATGACGAATGGCATGCACAGTCAGCGATACAAGGGAAACAATGTGACGCGATGATCATAATTTTACGCTGTTATATGCTAGATGTTCGGCAATAAACGCTTAACGACGTTGATGTTTCATTAAAGGGTTCAATTAAAATGAGTAAGGTCTTGCAACAATATATTATTGTATTTGTCAACTGCTATAATTTAATGACGCGACTGTATTGCAGTGGCGCTATAGAATAGTATAAAGTGAATAGTATAAACTGACAAATAAATAACAACGTAATTTACAGTTAAGATGACACGCAATAATATTGGGTTGACCAGTAATTTCTCTCTGTTTGCGATATGGTTTACATCGAATATAATGTTAGTAGTAAATGTTTATTCGTATTTATAAACATTCTGTGAAAGATAAAGTTTCAATGCGCATTTTATTAATTTGCTGGATTTGAATAATAATTTTCTATTGGGAAAACTAGTGCAGCATCAGCGTTGGGCTAGATTTCGAAAAACCGCACCAATGCAATAAAAACCGAACTAACTGCAGGTTTAAATAATAAGAATTTTATTAAACATGCGAGAACACAACTAATAAGAAATATAAATTAAAGGCCTATAATAATCAAAGCTGGATGCTTAAATAATTCACTGTGAATTATGTGTATATATACTATAATATGTATGTATATGTACTCATTGATGCTTAAATAATTTAATGTGAATTATATGTATAGAGGAAAGCCCCCGATTACGAGATAGGCCCCTAATATGAGAGAACGGCGTTTCTGTTAAACTAATAAACGTTATCTATTGATTCCATCATGAATTTATTACTCTTGGATTGAAAACTATTTAGTGGAAAATTCATTATTAAATCATGCCTGTAGTCGTTGTAAAAAGATATCTTACAATAGAATTTGGATATCTAAGTTTTATTGAGATGTACTTTTAATCCTTGTTTATTATCATATCATTTTTTTACATTAATCAGTCTGTATTTCTTAAGGCGTATATCGTAAAGTTGAATTAATTATTGCATCGTGTTCAGCGACCAAAAAAACATATAGTATCACTTTTAAAATCCGACTTAAACCATTTTTGCATCAAATCGAACATGTATTCAAGAAAATCGAAACTTTGATTTAAAAATCGTTCACTAGCGATCTCTAAATCTTAATATTTTTTGATAAAAATTTAGGGGTGTTCTTTTGACATGAAATGAAAACTTTTGAACTAAGTGGCCGATCAAAAAAAAATTTTTTTTCTTGGCAGTCTAATATATGTAAAAATTATCACAACATTTGCTTCATATAAAAGCTGTATAGTCAACTGTAATTATGAAATAGTAGTCCACAGACTAGTAGTTTATTGAAGAAATAACGTGGAATTCTTAAAATTGAACTTAGATGTCTAATTAAAATATTATTGTTATATGAAAATTTATGTATGCGTGAGATATTGATGTAATATTATGTAGTGATGTGTCAATGATATTTAAGTTGTGTGGAAGTCCTACTTATATTGTGATTAATCTCGTCTTTAAGATCTCCTTAGATTTGAATAATATAATATCAAACCTTAATAATTAATATAATGTCACAAGTTTAAATTTAATTTAAATTTAATTTCTATTTGCACTGGTCTTTCACAGTCTCTAAAGATAGCGGAGGGAAAGTTGAATTCAGTGCAATTTTTTGCACTAGTTTTGTCAATGGAACATTAAATCTATTCAGTGAAGTTTAATGATTAAACACTTAAAATATGTGTAAACTGGTTTCCATAGTGGAATAATGCAATTGTATTTCCAGAGTGCAGGATTATAATTTTCTCAGTAGAGAAAATGTTATAACTATTTTCCTATTTTTGGAATATTTTTTTCTGCTATTTGCTCAAGGCAAAAGATTTATAAACCCATGAAATAGTATTAAAAAAAAATAGTATTAAAAAAAAATAGCAATGAAGAACAGTCATAAATAAAACAGCATAGTTATATCATTCTGATATTTTCGGTAAGTTTTATAGCAGCAGATAATAAAGCACTACTAGTGCCTTATTATCAATTGTTACTCACACATTTTTGCGTATCTCACTATAATTATATTGGTATACGATAAATTAAATTAAAACTAAAAATGAATATACCGAAAATGCTTATTCTTGTTCTTCTTATTCATAACGCCAAATGCTAAAAAAAGATCAACCAATTTTAGCAAACCTCTTTTAAAATGCATATTGAAACGTCATTTTTCACAACATGTTTACTATGAATAAACATTTACTAGTAAATTATTCGGTGTTAACTGCGTCATCTCCTAAAAAACAGAGAAACTTGTCAACTCGATACAAAGTTAAAAAGCTTATTATGAGATAGCGATATCGTAGAATGCACAACAACGGCATGCAGGTGTTGCACATAATTACTGTAATAAATTATGTTAATTGGATGCGGCAAACTACTACGATTGTCAACTCCAAATGTTCATAAAATATCCTAATTTCCTAAATTTTCTAGTTCGTTCACATGTTAAATATCGTAAATAGCGACGCAAACTTTCTCGAGGCGGCGACGCGAAAATTGGACTTTTCCATTGGGGGATGGCTGGATCGTATCCAACAATGATTCGATTTATCGAATAAATTTTAAACGCGTTGTTATATGCGATCTTCGATCCGACGGCGGGTCAGTCGTGTATTGTTTAAATTTCATTTCACGAATTGCACAACGCAAGCACACGTGCGCGTACACACGTTGCTGTGCAGCGGCGCACGTGCTCTGCACCGAATACGTGTGTACCAGACAACAAGGGGCAAGGTGGGGGGGGGGGGGGGGAGAAACGCCGTCGGGAAAGCCCGGGGGAAATACTGGAAGCCGCGCACACAAGCCGTCCCGTCGGCTCTGGTCATTTTTCCCTTTTATGCGTTTCATTCGTTCGTGTCACTTCGTATGCCTGCATCCGCGTGCCGTTGTACGTAGGTGTGCGATCTGGCATCGTTGTTGAGAGAAGAAGGAATGGTACGTTACGTATGGCACAGGCCGGGCGGTATCTCTTGAATATTTAGGAGGCGGGGGACATATTTTATTTAGACGAGCGGGATAAAACATCGGTTTTCCGCGCGCGAACGCAGCGCGTTCCGAGTCATAGCGGACGCTTCAGAGACTCGTCTTCGTACACTCCAAACAGCACACGCCTGACATGCCACCTCTTTCTCTCTCTTATCCGTCCAATATACAAACACGTATGCATTAGGGATTTGCGAGGCACCGCCTTGTAAAAATTTTAACCTACGTAATGATATAAGCGAGCCGTAGGAAGTTCTGATTGACGGCATAATTCTTTCATTTCCTCCGGACAAACGATGGTGCACATCAGCGTTGTATGCATTGTAATTTTTTGTCGCCATCTTGATTTTTTAACTGCCATACATGCTAATTTATGTCTATAGTTCTACATTGCATTAGTTGTTTCGGTGTTCCTGCTTTTGTTAACTTTTTTTTTCTTTTAAAGCATCTTTATTATTTATATGCACACGCGATTCATTTTTAGTTTAGAATTATTATGTAGCTGTAAACAAATTTGCGTACAATTGGAAAATTATTATAAAGGTTACAACTATACAAGTTTTATAGGTAGAATTAATGTAAATATATAGTTGAATCGATTTATTTTATAGTTATAATGATTACAATATAATTGTTGAATAAACTATATATTGTAAAAAAGCTTATTTAACTATAAAATAATTTATTCAGGACTCTTCCTCCCCCCCCACCCCGGGTTGTTCTATACCTTCGTATAAATTATATGGTAATTATTTACCTAATGAATAAAAGAAAGAGCGGATACGAGCGAGAGTAAGAGGGCGAGTAAATTGAAATTTTTCGAAAAATATAGAACAATCCAACTTCAATGTACAAAATGTTGCAGATATATTAAACAGTACAACACGATGGGTTTTGCGCGAAGATTTTTCCATGTCATAACTGGAACTCTACAAACTTTATTGGTATAAATCCACTCAATAAGTTATAAGATATACATATACGTCGTTATTGCCTACTCAAGTTTGCCCCTGCAAAGTTTACCGTGCAACTGCCTAACATACATATATCTGCAACACCGTGTGTACATTATTTCTACATATAAAACTTGTATAACTGCCATCTCTATAGTTGCTATCATTGTCTTTTTTTTTAATATACAATTACAAAAGACAATAATAATTTTGAAAATACAACATGTATGGTTGGAAGATATAGTTAATACTAAAAGGTTGACTATTTATTAAAATATATGTAATCTTCCTAAATATTATTGTATTTATCAAAACTATTATAAATATAATTTATTTAATTAATTTATGTTATTTATATATATATTGTATATTCAGAAATTATGTAATAGATATACAAATTTTAGACCTCGTACTATAATATAATTGTATAATGTATCCTGAAATCAGTGGAGAATACAATTATGACTTTACTTCAAGTTGTAAGGCAGTGAATGTGTTGTATGCTCATTACTTATTCCCATACAGAAGTTCCCTTACATTTTCCTATTCTGCTCCACTTCGTTCATTTAGTAACATTAAACACAACCCACGATTTTATTCTTCTCTTACAATTACAATTAAAATTAAATATTGAAGATTTATCATGGATAATGGACACGGTAAAGTACGCATTTAAATTTTGTATTCATTTCTGTAATGTGAAAGAAATGCATAGAATTTGAGAGAGAAAGAGAAGTAGACATTTTGCACAAGAAAAATAGAAAGAAAATGGAAAAGTACTCGATCAATGTAAGACGTCCAGTGTAAGGCTCTTCCTAAATCGGAAGTCTAACAATCACTTGCCGTAACACATTGTAAACTCTCGACATCGGAAACATCGTATAAATTCCAACCAGTCGAATGGTACACTACTTACCCAGTTTTCTATGTTAGCTTATTACGAAATGAAATAAACAGCGGTATAATGAGCGCGAGATAATAAAGTGAATTTATACGTTGAGTATTATACTCGTGCTTTAATGTATATAATACAAATTATTATGTTGCAGTTCATTAGTCCGATTACACAATCTACGCCGATATGCAATCCACGTGAGACAATAAAATTACATACCACGAATTCATCTCGCGGATTGCCCTCTATTGTTCATTTAGTTCGGGTCATCTCGAGTTATGGAAACAGATTTACCTGAATTTCCAAAAGCATTCGTCATTATGAATGAATCCGAGGCTGTACACTCAATTTATTCAAGACTCGTCGCGTTGACGCAACAATCTTTTTCAATTTTCACTGATAATCGAACAGTTGTGTAGCAGACGACTCCTATGTCGCATATTTTCAGCATCCCCGTCGCGAGCAAAATTGCGTCGCTGCATAAAGCATAGCGAGTAGCGTAGCGAGGAAAAGGAAAATGCACGCGGATATGGGAATATAATTTGGTTGGCATGCACGCGGCCGGTTTCCTTGCGCCGCACCGTTTCTGCAAATAGTAACCCACTTCATGAGGCATGTTGGTGAGACATGCACGATTTAGAGCGAGTCAACTTTTTATTCCCTACGTTTTCACTCTGCGATCTGGATAATGCGACAATTCACGCAGTCGTTCCCGCCTTGGTGCTCGAGCATAAACTCGAGTGATAAGTGCTGACCACAGACGCTAATCTCCCGCTGTTGCAATGAGAGTATGATATCCTTTCTTTTTTAATTGGCTATATAATTACAAGATGCGGCTGAGCCGCGATAAGAATAGAATTAACGGCGAATCAGTATCGATTACTAATCGATTACAAAGTTGCATGCATTTGAAGAGAAGATAATATACCATAATGGTAATAATATACCATAGTACCGTTAAAAGTTTTAATAAAAAAATTTTGCAAATATATAGGCAAAAATTGTTTTCACAATTTACATTAAATATTCATTAACGTAAATTAATATTTTTTTTATAATTAATAAATAATGAGGCTCTGTATAAGTATAAAACAATGTAGGCAAAAGAAGGGCAAAGAGCCAATAATGTGGCAACGAGCTTTAATTTAAATCATAAAATTCATATAATAATTACAAAGGACAAAAACATACGTCAGATGTTCGTTACTCTTGCAAATTTGCTTTAATTAAAAACTAATGTATTCTATCACGATATGGATTATCATCTTCCTGCGTTTTTTCTCTCTTTTTTTATTAATGGACTCTCAACACACTTCACTTATATAACTGACAAGGTACATCATTATATTATATTATATCATTATATTATATATATTATTAATTTGTATATGTCAAGTATTAATTTTTTAGCGCATTACACAGAATGGAGAATATGTATTTTAGAATTATAACGAGTTTTGTAATATTATGTATATTTGTTTTATAATACGATGTTTCAATAAGTTTACCGCAACATTGAGAATGACTTGAGCGGAGTCGAAATGTATGTTTTTGTCCTTTGTAATTATTATATAAATTTCACAATTAGAATTTGTATCACAATGAATTAACGCTATTCTTACAGAAATTTAATTTAATACCAACCAATTTATTGTATACTGAAAATTATTTATTTCAAGTATTTAAAGCACTAAACACCAACATTTTTATTATTCAAAATAAGTAATTAATTATTACTGCAGTATTAAGTTTCTTCACGTTAATCAAAGTGTTTATTTGACCATTGGCACTTATTTTTAGACTGATTGCTTTTCCAATCTTTATACAATAATTGTAGAATAGAATACGCTACTTGCTCACAATTTTTAAACTTATATAAATACTACTTGCTCACTGATGTCTGTTTTGAATTGACATATTTACCTTTATTTCTTTGCATAGAAATTCAATTGAAATACAATAAGTCCACACACATTTATTTAGTTGAAACATAAAACGAATCAACACTCAATAAATAATGTATTTGACAAACAATTAATTCATGTTTTTTTTTCCAAAAATGGCATTTATTAAAATTTTTGACTGATAATTGTGAAGTGTATAAAGCTATGTAATATCGTTCTTGACAATAAAGCTAAAGGTTTGAGAGAAATGTGTAATATTGTAATTTAATTTACAAGAATTTACAAGAATTTAATAAATGTAATGAACTACGAATAAGACTGAATTAAGAACACACAGACGTGACTTTAATTTTTAAACGAGATGCAATAAAAATATTTTGAAATATCTATAGCTAATAAAATATATATTTGAAGTTGTTAAAGTAAAGCTCATTGTTACACAGTTGAAAAATTTGTTGAATGTAACATTTACATTTTACGTATCCTAAACGACCCACCTAAATTTTTGTGTTAACTTAACACAAAGATAAATATGTTATAAAATAAAATATGTAAAAAAATTAACATAAAAAATATAATATTATGACTTAATTTAGTAAAAAATAGAAAACATATTTTTTTTAAATTAACATTTATAATATGTTAAATTAGCACGGATATTTATTTTTTATTTATTTTTCTTAGAATTTATGCTTTAAAACTACATTATTTTTATATTATTTGTTTACTTACTTATAAATTGTGTTATTTTATTTTAACACTAAAAAATATTAAACATCAATTTAACACAAAATCTTCAAATATTATAATTACATTATGTTATTTGAATATCTTGTTACAAGTTATTTTGAATATTTTACAACTCTTGGTTATATATTAATAATTAAATATAATCACTTTAACAAAAACACGAGTACAAAATATCTTTGAGTGTGCACATTATTTAATTATGACAAAATATATAATCGCGTTCTTTTCTTTTGAATTTAAAAACCTTTTTTAATTTTATCGCAAAGCCAGTTTATACATATAATTTTTGATGGTGAATGATTAATAATTCCGGCAAATATGCCGCGCTGAGATTTACACCACATAAGTTAGATAAAATAAAAGGAATGGGGGTAATTTTCCCGCAACTACTTTACACGCTTTTATGTTATATTAATATTGTATTATGATTTCAGTTTCTTACTGTTGATATTAATGAATTTATTATGAGTTGAATCGATATTTGTTACTTTAAGAAGTAACGCCATTATAAATTATAATCTACATAAAATGATTAATGTAGGACGTGTAAAAGACTTAGTGGTTATTTCATGATACATACGTATAGTGGAGAAATAAAGCATGTTGTGTAGTAAAATACAAGTGCTTTGCTTTCGTATTCTTTGTTTAGTTTATTGTCTTGTATATCCCATCTGTGTGGCATTTTTAGCGAGCGGGATTTATGCTCAAAGCATACAAAGTGCGTAGATTGAATTCAGTGCACTAAATACAACAAATGCATTACGTATCTTATGTCATAAAACTTGTAATACATCTGGAAAGATTGTAATTATTCTTTATTACTTTATATACGTATTTATTCTTTTCTTATTCCTTAATAAAACTTTATAAACGCATTTTATAAGTTATTGTATCATTTTACGTTTTATTTATATACATTATTTGTAAATTTTTATAAGCCATACATACCCCTTCCCCCCCCCCCCCCCCCCCCCCCCCTCTGAGTAGCCATATATCTTAGTAGCCTTATGGGATATACGGCAAAGATGCAAGGGTTTAAAAAAAGCTTATTTTTTAATACAAAATATAAATATTTCGGATTTCTAATATTTCTTTCATAATAGTAGACTGTACAAAGTTTTTACTGATGTAATTAGTTTACTTTAAACATAGTAAATAAATTAAGTTTTTGATAGGTGCGGCGTATATACCTGAGTTACCCTAATGTTAAATCTAATTTCTAATGAAAATATACAAATAAATGTTTACAATATACAAATAATTCTCCACGCAAATTTGCAAAGTGCACAATGTCTTCATTTAATTGATAACGACAAAAAATGCGTTCGTCAGGATGACGAGATACGATATGTACGATGAACGGTGTACATTCATAGAGTCATGATCACCTGACCATGTCTGTATATCAGTGTAGTCCGCGGCGTTGCATTCCGGCTTACCACAAATCCACAAATTGCCACCGTTGACTTTAATTAATGCACACTTCTCCCTATTTCCTACCATCGATTACGTCTATATCTGCCGTCTGTTCAAGCTCAGCTGCATTGCACTTCTATACATATATCTCTGGCCTCTGCCCTGCGTTGTCCACAGATGGAGAGTACGGTGGCGAGCTAGGAAGGTATAATTGTGAATCTCGCTTTATTACAAGCATTTATTAAATTTATTATCCACTCGTATGTCGGGTGTTGAATAAATAAGATTAGATGAAAGCTCACACCACAGCCTTTTGATTGATGATCATTTTTCTTCTCTGATGAAAGTCACTATGATCAAAACGGACGAAGGCGTCGAAAGAAAAAAATCCACGTACGATATCGCCTTCTCTGAAACACATTGGATATGATTCTCCTCGTTAGAGGATCTAACGAACTTTCCGACATCCGGTATCGTTTTACACCGGCGCGGCGCTCGCCTATGCACGCATTATTATTCCCTTATTGTATTATACAACCCGCTCTGGTGGAGTTTGCAACTTTAATTTAACCCGTGTTACACCAAAGCGTAGCGCCTGCCATCCAACATCGCGATTTAATACGAGCGCGCATCCGCCGTTGGATTAATCCGAAACGAAGAAGGAGCCGTTTCTGGTTTAGTTGTTGAGTTAGAAAATTGTTCGTTCGGAATAGCACGGGCACCTCGCACGGGCACCGAGGAATACGAAGGGTGTAAAGGAACCGTTGCGACATCGTGCACACCATCGCGCGTCGACCTTAACTCTTCATTGCGTAACCTTAACGCTGGCGTTAGACTTGTAACCATAATAGACTTTGTTCTCAACTCGTTTCCCGACCGTAGCGCATTTTGCGGAACGCCATCCCGGAAAGTACAAACTTGATCCATCGTGTCTGTATTACGGGAAAACTCAATGTTACGTCGCAGCGCAATCTATGATTTTATCGCATGGCGATATTGTCAATGTTATATTGCAGATAATTAAAGGAACCATTGAAGATGTGAACATTTTAATATACAATCATCATTAAAATATTTATATTTGGTACACTGTTAAATTTATAACGTCAAATTATATCCAATTTCAATTACTTTTAATCATTTTCACAAGTCGCTAATGCTCCTATACGTCGTTAATTTAATTTAACTTAAGAAAATGTATCTCTTAAATTTAACTCAAATTAAAGTACCTGCGTTAAAATGAACGTTGTTTATTTTGAAACTAATCACAGAAATGGGTTGATTTACATTTTGACAAACATGGAAATTAAAAATAACGAAATGTTATTTAAGGAATTGAGTTACCATCATTCCTTTGATGTCTAGCAGTGTGTGTAGCACAATTGAAGAATTTTTTTATAAAAAAAACCAAACAAGTCTAAAAGATTAAAGTTTCAGGAAACAAAGAACTTATTATCTATAAAATTGTTCATATAAATATAATATTCTCATCCGGACATATAATAAATATAAGAACAAAAATTTAGATTTCAATTAATATTTTGAGGATTCAATAAAAAAAACATTTGGATTTGTTTAGTTCTATGGAAATTTTACTATCTCTTCATTCTATAGCATTTTATATTTATCTACTTTTGTATAACATTAATAGTAATAAAGGTAAAGATGGAAATTTATTTAAATATAAATGATAATATTATTTTTTTAAGCAGATAATAATTTTTTACCTTTATTTACAATTTTATAAATTATTCTTATTAACAAAAACATCCCTTGCAAATGTTGAACTCTTATATATCTTGTTTTCTGTTTGATTCTTACCGAAACAAAATTATTTATGAAGTGACGCAGAAAGAGAGAACTATTCTACTCTATAACCAAATTTTCTAAAAATGATCTTATTTGAGAACACAATACTAAAAATTATAATCTTATTTGATTTTTATGGACATTTCAATTATGTAAAATTAGAAAAAGATTTATGTTGGCTTCTAGAAGAATCTAAATAAAAAAATTATCTTATTTTATTTTTATGGAAACCTTTCAATTACATATGGTGTTTTATTTTAATCATCCCAGGCGAATAAGAGAAGAAGAGGAATTAAAAAAATTTTAGATCAAAGTTATATGACTCTGAGGAGAATGCAAGATGGGTTTGACCTTGGGTAATGTTGTCAAGGACAGAGCAAGGTAACTTTGAATCTTTTAATTAGAATCCTCCATTTTCCATTGTATATTTTCGTAGCTTGCAACGAGTTTTCCAAAACTATAATAAAACATTTTTTTATTAAGTACTTTTCGAGTTATAATTTATAATGTTTGAAAGTATCACCGGCATTTGTGTGTGTGTGTGTGTGTGTGTGTGTGTGTGTGTGTGTGTGTGAGAGAGAGAGAGAGAACTGATTAGCATTACCCAAGATATTCGATCGATAAAATCTCTTGAATGCTGTTTAGGATCGTAATCTGAATAATATTTCTTAAGATCAAGGCCAATCCAAGATCCATTAGAAATTGTACCCCTTATTTTCATTTTTACATAAAAATGAATGTTTAGTGTAAAAATGAAAATAAAAGGAATAACCTTTAATGGCCTTAATTTTAGCAAATGTTATTAAAGTCAAAATCCTAAACATTATTCAAAAGGTTTAGCCATCGATCGAATATCTTGGATAATGCTAATCAGTTAATGCCGATAGTACTGTAACTTTCAAGCCTTTAACTCGAAAAAATATTTTATTATAATGTTTTGAAAAGCTCTCGAGGTATATATGATGAAAAATGGGAGTTCCATTCAAAGTTCTTGCTTTGACCTTGACAACGTCACCCAAGGTCAAACCATGATATCATTGTGTATCCGCCTCAAAGTCACATAACTTTTGTATTAAACTCTTTTCAATCCTACGTCTCCTTCCCGAATTATTCGTTTGGAGCGATTAAAATGAAATACTGTATATACAATTGGAAAATTTTTTATGTTTGATTCTGGAAGAACTTGTACGCGTCTTATTCTAAAGTTATGTGTTTCTTGCATACAACAATATTTTCCTACAGATAATAGAGAGTTACTTTTTCACATGGCATAATTAAAATCAATTACAATTCAATTATAACAGATGTACAATATTTTCACGCGTATATCGCGTATAATATGTTCAAATGAAACATAATATAAAGAAAAGAAATTAATGTAAAATTATGTAATAATAAATAGACAAGCATAAAGCAGGAGATGTAATAAATTTATCTTTAACATTCCAGTTTCTCCAATGATCTTCGTGCCGAATCAGCTTGTGGGTGCGCCGACTGGCACCAACGTAACGATTGATTGTCACACAGAAGCTTATCCCCGTGCTATGAGCTACTGGTTTCTAGGAGATGAGATGATTCTCTCCAACGAGAAATACGCGACGAATATCATGGAGAACAGCTACCGCGCGCACATGAGACTCACCATCAGAAACTTGACAGCGAGTGACTTCGGTAGCTACCGGTGCATTAGCAAAAACTCGCTGGGCGAGACGGAAGGATCCATCAGATTATACCGTAAGCTGACGTGCATTTTCTAGCCCGTTCGTGTACGCGGACAAACAATTTTTTCTCCTGACCGCTATCGTTATGCATCTACCGCTGCCGCTTGGTGTGTTTGCCGTGATATTATAGCACGTGGGGACGCGGTTCGCGACGTGAATAATTTAAAAGTGAAACGACTTCCATAAATCGCGAATTCTCCAGCCTTTGTTTAATTTCGCCCGAGTCGAAGATTTATTTAAAGCCGGAGTGGATGTTAGCAGTAAATCGGCACGGTTAAATCGCCGAGAGAGGAAATGTCTCGTGCTTTCCCACCCCTCAGCCCCTTCTACCCTGGTTATATCCTACCCGATCCATGCAATTCCCGCCGCTTGGAGATAAGATGACCCCAGTTAAAATATGAATAAGGCGCCGGAGTTAGAGTTAAATTTATTGGCCGATATTTAAGAAGTTATACGACGTCATTAAAGACGAATGATTTTTATTTCAGCCATTCCGAAGCCATCGGCGGCACCGAAGGCGACGGAGATCAAGAGCAGCGCTAACAATGAAGGTGAGAATCTTATTGAATATATGCATTCTGACGACTCGAAAATCGATATTACCGGCGGACGATCCTCTAACAATTCTCACGTGAAGGCAAACTCATTATCCACATTTTATTCCCAAATCGTAGAATCTTAAAATGCTTTCTTTACCTTTCTCACCTTTTTTGCTACTATATTCAATCCCGAACGAAAAAGTAGTGCGTCTCACTTGAAGAAAAGAATAACGTTAAACCAGAGGGAGGCAAAGCGTGAAAAGGATGATCTGAAATTAAGGCAATATGTCACGCGTCTTTCATGGATAAATAATAGTAGTAATTATTCGAATTAACAGACACCGCGCCGATCTTAACTTTGACATATATTGTTAAGGTCATAACTATGAGTGACCTTCAAAAGGTATTAGGTGGTGGTCACTGTTCGTTCAAAAGTTATTAATAAATAAAGTTTAAAAAATAATGTCTTATTTCTATATACGGATGGGCATACGACTTTCCACGCAAGGCAAGGTCCACTTCACCTTCCCCTCCTGTTTAGAAGAAAGTCCTTGGCACGATCGCTCCTTGGCACGGAGAGAAATAGGGTGGACTTCTTCGCGTAGAAAGTCATATACACCCCTAGGCAGAAAAAGTAGTTTTTAATATTGTATATAGTGGATATAAGATATTATTTTTTAAATTTTATTTGTTAATAACTTTTGGACGGTCGGCCGTCTAAAACCTTTCAAAGGTCACTCAAGATTATCTGGACAACATACAATGAAAAAAGTATTCGTACAGAGAACATTTTTTTTTAGAAAAACTTTATTTTTTAAAAATAAATATTATCTACCGAGAAATGAGTCATCGATGATTTCAACAATTTGACGTCGATTCGAAATTTAATTGACGATCATTACTTGTTGGGCAATTAACAATTTATTTATAAAGAATAAAATGGACTGTATGTTACCTAAAATTATATATAAAAAATTATATACTTAAAAAAAGATGTACTAATTATAGAAAATATATTATCTGAAAAATAAGCGAAAATTAAAAGTTGTATTGTTTAATTGGATGCTCAAAAAATATTCGTACAGTTGAGAAATTCAGTTTCTAAAATTAGGAATACATGCGAAGCTCGTTTGCTTATGTTAGAACAAAATGTATTCATTGCATAGAATTGTTAATTAATGTTTATTTTCTACAAATAAGATTTTTTTTATAAAAAAATTTCCTTGTACGAATACTTTTTGCTCTCACTGTCAAAGTCAAGATCGTCGGCGTGATGTCCATTAATCCAAATAATAATTTGCACCATAATAATTTGCAATTTGAACCTCGATGTCATTATTTAGATAACATCGAGAGAACCTCAAAACATTTGTGACATTTTTTTAAGATGTATGTGTCACTTTTCAAAGCATTACCAAAGTATAGAGATTTCATAGATTGTTCTATTATCTGTATAAAATTTAATAATCTAATAAACATAATTCTCTTATTGGTTAAAAAGTCAATTTATTTTTTGTTTATATTCTTATGCAAAATCGTGTTTTGTAGTACTTATTTGTTGTAAATTTGATGAGAATATAACATTACAAATCAAATCAAATTTTTTTATACAATACATTAACAAAGAATCTCTAATAGATATTTATGCAAAAATTGATTTAGATTTATGGACTCATTGAAAATTTATTTATCTAAAACTAAAGCAAAATATGATTATTGCTTATAAGCTATTTTAAGATAAATTATTTGTTTTACTTTTTGCAGTTGCTTTCAGAATGAATTCAGAACCAAAAGTTATGGCTATTATTTTGGTTGATATAATTTTAATAGCTGGAATTGCAAAGCCAAAACGTTCTTAATTTTCTCATAGATATAATAAAAATAGGCTACGCGTTCCTATAAATTTTGTATAAAGTCACTCTCGGTTTAGTAAGAGTGAGGTAGTTCAAGCATATTGCGTGCGTGCGCGTATCTCTCTCTTTCTCTCTCTCTCTCTCTTTCTCTCTCTCTCTCTCTCTCTCTCTCTCTCTCTCTCAAGTACCGAGTTGAAGAGAGATGCTAATAAAGTTGAAGAAAAATACTAATATGTTCAATTCTTTCTAACGGCACACAAAAGCTAAAGAATCGTACACTCAAAATAGCTATTAAATATTAAGATAAATAATTTTAGTCAAATATTTGATTAATATAAAAATAATTTTACTTTTCTACATTTTTAATAAGTATTAAAACATAACAATATAACCAAGTTTAGTAATAATTACTCACAATCAGTATATTGAAAGATAAAATTATATTCTGTTACATTAATCGTTAAAGATTTGATTGAAATTATTTCATTCAACATTTGATTTCTATTATCAAACCTTTCTTTCAGTGCAGTCCATATTTGTTATGTCTATGAGTTTTCTAGAAAATCATAAGTCTTGAACAAGAGGAATCTACACCAGTTGAGTGATGGGAAATGTTGATCGGATGGGAATTACTCGATTGTTTCGCATCCTTCTAATAAAGTACACAATGTTTCCGCAGTTAGTCTTTATATTAAGCTCGCAGAACCTGCGCATCGGTGCGTTCATGTATTATTAAAGGAGGGCGAATAACTTGGGCAGATGCCTAGGTCAAGTCCCAGTGGTTCTACTGCTTCCATGTTCTCCGTTCTCCCCTCTTCAGCCTCGCGAAACCAATCTCAATATATTGCATTATTAACGCCATACAAGGCTCGGCCACGACGGTATTACCGCCATTAAGCTTTGCAATTTTACTGTACCGGCCTCACCGGCCGCTAGGTGGATTATCGTTATTTCGAAGCGCCTAGGGGGAGAAACTGACCGTTCTAATGAATAACTGTTACTCGAATTTTCGCGAGCTGGTAGCACCAGCTCGGCGCTGCCCGATATTGATGTCGCTATGCGGCTGAATTTTCTCGCGACCCGACCGATCGTAAAAGCTGGAAGATCGTAACCGAGATTTACGAGCGTCGGAGGCGTAAGTCCAACACGCGATTTCTTTGCGAATCGAGCTGAACCGGCGCGATCGTACGTGCGAATAATGGTAATCGAAAACGTTCTTTCGATGGAGATGTCTCGCCATGCCGGAGTAGAAGCGTCGTCGTAACTTCGTCGTACCCATTATCCCCCAGGCTAATGTAATTTACCTGTATTAACGACTCACTCGTAGATGCGCATACTTTGCGTGCGAGACGAGACAGCGCCTTTACTATAATGTATGGCCTCGACTACTGATTAAATATTACGAGAAACTTTGGCGAAATCGGCAAGGGACGCGTCTCTCAAATCACGCTTTCTCTTTCTCTCTCTCTCTCTCTCTCTCTCTCTCTCTCTCTCTCTCACATACACACACCACCGAATCAATCTTAATACTACGGAGGTTATTAATGACCTAGTCGAGGTATGCAATAACTCACGAACACGACGTTAAATACCTAGCAGTTTCCAATGGGACTGCCGTTCGTCTTATCTGCCCAGATAAGATTACGCCATTTGCGAGAAACGATCTGCGATTCGAAATGCAGAAGATGCACGCGACGACATATCAGGAGTCATTCGAGAAAGGAGAAGGCAATGTGGAGAATATTTGCTCTTAGAGAGAAATTAATTTTGTGCGAAAAACGGGAAGGTAAAAATAATTGAGATAATTGAAATAACAACGAATTTTCTGTGAAGAATGTAAAATATGTATAATCGTTTATTACGTTTTTCAGAAAGGCAAACGACGTGTATAATTAACTTGATATTATAAAAAATGATGTTGATAGATGCCAAGCTTTTCATTAGGTTTGTGCATTAATCAAGATTTGACCCTTCCAGCTTGTCCAAATCAGAGAATACAGATTTTAATTTTATATTGCGATATTACATCGTTGGCTTAACCAGCGACCTAATTAGGCGCATTTAAAATTCAATTACTGACGTCGTTGCGAGATACTAGATGGGATGTACATGGCACAAAGTGAGATTGCATTGTTGGTGGTAGCACACAATCTAGATACTAGATAGCACTAACATTTTCAAAAAAAGATCACGGAATTATACCAAAAATCTAATTTTCCAAAGAGCATTTGAACAGTCTGTTAGGCGCACAATTTTCATTTGCAATTCGAATTGCAGTTTTATTTTTGTTAACAAGTTTTATTTTTACATCTGTTTTTCCGATATGTTAAGTAAAAAATTAATTAATAATTTACATATTAAAGATGGCCATATTTTGGCCGAAACGTTTGTAATTTTATGCTTTAATAATGATATTTTAAATATATAACTTTCGCTATTAATGTCCTAAGTGTGGCTATCCACTTCTTTATTTATTGTTTAAAATTATATATATATATCGCACTCCCTCCTCCCCGCAAGAAAACTGACACAAATTTAAAATATGAAATTATTCAGGAAAAGAGGAAATAGAAAAAAGAAAATTGCTTATTTAAAAATTACTACTTACAATAGTGATATATATAAATTAACTAGAGCGCCAGTAATTTCAAGTTACCTGTTAAGCTTGTGTTTAAGCTTCAAGTCTAAAAATAATGTAAATATTAATGTTGTTATGATGTTATGTTAAATTTTTAAAAACTATTCACATTGTCATTCTTCCCGTTTTACTTTAAAATTTTTTTTTCAATTTTCTATCTGAATTCAAAATAATATGATATTCAAGTAATTTCAATGTAGAGTTATGTATAACCTCCAAGAATAATTTATTATACAATTTGTTAATTTTCAATTTTATTATTTTTCAACACAATTTAAACGTAAGTGCAAAATATTAAAATTTGCTTGCTGAAAAACAAATTAAATTATTAAATTTAATGCTACATCTTATTGTAATTTACATTTCTTGTTTATACACTGGAAATATATAAAGAAAAATCCTTTTCCCTTAATTTTTATCAGAACCTTGAATTTAATATAAATTAATAATGATATTGTTTGCAATATGATAGCATATATATATACATATATATAAAACAAAAGAGATAGAAATTAATTCATAAAATATATGCAACATTTAATAATTCCTATTCCTACTATATATCAATAATTGCTTTACTAATCTGTCCTGACGATAATTAAAATCCGATAAGGAGATCAGAATTATTTTTCTCAGTAAACCATACACTCTGCTATGAATGTTATGTTACATTTGGCATGTAAGATCATTATTTAAAAATTTCATTAATAAATTTAAATATTAGTATATCTAAAAATAATTAGCAAGAAAAAAAAGTCTACTTTTTGATTATTACAGAGCAAATGTGTGTTAAATAAAAAGGAGAAATCAATGTAAATATTATTTGGTAATTATTTAGAATAGAGGATTCAGATTCCGATGATCTTGACCTGATATATATGTCATCAAAGTTATGATCCTGAGTAATCTTCAACAGATTTTAATGTTCGTTATTCATTAAAAAAGTTATTAACAGTCAAAGTTAATAATTATTTCCTTGCTTTACACAATTCCAATAACTAGTGACTTTCGAATAATGAGTGACAGCTAAAACTTGTTGAAGGTCACTCAGGGGTCAACATATGTCAAGGTCACAGTCATCGGAATTGGCTCCCCTATTCTAAATAATTATCTATTATTTTTATATGTATAAATGTCATACGCAAATATTAAATAAAATGTTAAATAAAATAAAGTGTTAAATAAAAATGTGAAAAATTAATATTATTTTTCTCTGTGTAAATGTCATATGTAAATATTTGTATTAAAATAATGTTTATCATTAAAGAAAATGAACGTAGTAAAGTCATAAATTATACATATTGTGATGTATTTTAAATATGTTTGAAATACATTTATATATACATGAAATTATAAAATCTCTCAATTAATATTAATAAAATTATAATATTTTAGAAAATTTTATGTTTTGATAAATGAAAGAAATTATTTCTTGTAAAGTTCTTAAACAGAAATCTTTTCGGAATAAAATTTGTTTTATATATTAATATGTTTGATACTTATTTAGATATATATTTATAATTGAAGAAATGAAATTATTTTCTGAAATCTTGTATCAAATTCTTTTTTTCCTTCTTCTTATATTGATTAAAAAGTTATGGAAAACTTCTTCGTTTATCAGAATTAATTTACTCTTTAAAATTACAAACCAAACTCTGTCGAACGAAATTACAAAGTGAAAGCTTTAATTGAAGCTTTAGACTTTTGTTATTCTGACGTAAACCTTTGAAATAGATAGAATCTAAAGGAGAAGAATATTTTTCTAAGAATTTTAAAGCATCTACCAATTAGTTACGTTTTACGTAAAATTTTTCAATGGGTTCTCTAATGAAAAAAAATGTGAATATTTCGAAGGTGATGTTGTTTCTCGAAAACGTATAAGAAAATATGAAATTGCGACTTTGATAAATCGAGGATCAAAATTATTAATAATGCAACATATGTATATCTCGCTATTTTACTTTTCTCAACTATATTCGCAAATCTGTTTTTCCTGTCTTTGTCTTCCTTTGCTTATCCCTTTCTTCTCTGTTTTCTGCCTTCGCGAAACAAATTCTTCTTGACGCTTGCCGCGGCACTTTGGAAGAGGTGTCGCGAGAGACTCTTAAATTTTCAACGAGTTATTTCGAAACTTCTTAAACAAGCCCGCGACGCACGAAAGGATAACAAAAGGATGCTAGGCCGGATGAAATATGAGCCCTGTTGTGATTGCTTTGCCGACAAAAAAGAGATTGTTAACGGGTGTACGTATTCATAGGTATCGCTTACGTAGGCTTACGTAAATGTTAAGATGCGCCCACGTGTTTTCGAGGCAGGTGACCCAGAAGCTGCCATATTCTTATAGAAGCGAGATCGCGAAGAAGGTGCGAGGCGAAGTTTGTCCGGGGCGTATTTAAACTTTTATTCAAAAACTTTTTAGTGCTCAAGTTAGAGGCTGGGTTAAAGGGTCGCTTGTTTGCAAACCAGGAAGACTGTAGAATTTAACGAGGAAAGAAAGAGAGAGATAAGAGAAGAGAGCTCTCGGAAAAGGTGAGATAGGAATGTGCATGGAAGGTACATTATCAGCCTAACCGCCGAGCAGTAGAATGCAAAATTTAGTCGGATGAAAGCAACTCAAGAATAGTCAGAGCTTAAGAGAATTAATTAAGAATGTATCGTATAATCCTTGCAAAAAGTTTAAAGTGGAAAATGTATTAATATTTATGAAAACTTCCCATATAAATGTGAATATTTAAAATTATGCACATATGAAGAAATTACATAAATAATGTTATATTTCTATTTAATGATATATTAATAGTACATTTATTAAAGCTTTTGTAATTTTTTTTATACTTTTTATTATACTACTTTGACTTAAAAAATAATGGTTTAAAAAAAAGATTTAAATTTTGAAGTATAAGTATATTTTAAGTATTTGAGATGATTTATGCAAAGTCTTATTGCGATGTAGGGATTACTTATTCTCTAAATATAAATAGATAAATTAACTTTATTTATTTACTGAATGAATCATTTCTGTAATAAAATTTTGTGAAAATAATCTTGATTATTTCAAATATTTACACAAAAAGATTTTTGAGATTTTTGTCATTAGTTTTTGTGAAGTGAAGTATTATAAAAATAAAATTTATATTACATTTAATATAGTGAATAAAAATGTTCTATTATGTAAAAACACACACCACATATGATATTATTTATACAACTGATTCACATAAATATATATAATATATATTTATAGTTTTAGCATAAATTTTTATGTGGAAAGTACAAATTTTAATACTTCCAATTACAAACTTTTTGAACAATACTATAACAAATATTCGAATAAAAATCGATCGTTCAAATAGTTTTCTAAGTGTATATCTCCTAAATTTTTTCAGACATACTCTGAAATGTATCATATCATTATATAGTAAAATATGTTATTTTTGAATGTAAGACAAATATCAAAAATATTCAAATATTTGGTACTTTTTAACTTTGCTATGTAAAATTTTCATTTGACGATTTATGTTAGAATTTCCTATAAACGCGTGCAGATCCATTTTCTAAAAACGGCAAACATTCTCGAGAGAGCTTATCTAGCTTTAATAATTATGCAAAAACGCGAGATAAGTTAATTATTTATTTATATCTATGCTGCTATCTTCTACTTTCTAATTGTAATAAAGTATATGTTAGAAATGCTCTTGTTTTCTATTTCTCCGATGATAGTTTGGTATCGACATCAAAATGAAAACGACAGCGACATGAAAATTCAATTTTACATACATAAAAACGTAAAAAGATGCTCGTAAACGCAAGTTTATATACATCTACACTGAGTAAAAAATGTAATTTAATATTTAAAAAATTTTTTCTCGATTCGTCAAGAATCAATTCGCGATACTTTGAAAATCTCTGGTTTTATATTATTTATTATTTCAGAAAAACGAATAAAATTGGTTCTTCTGTATGAGACAAAACTTGAAAATGAAATAAGCATTCTCGTATTTTTTTCTTTTTTCAAATAATCGAAGTCAGAATAATTCATATACTTTGAATTACTTCGGGACATAGTTTTCGAGATCGCATCAACAAACGACACGCGCGGGACCGTGAACGATGGTAGTTTGAATAATCTTCACGATTATGAGGAACGAAATAAGCGTCAAAGCATCTCGCTACCAAGAATGGGTCTCCATGCAGTAGAAGTATACAGGCCCCGTGGCGAATATCAACTTGAATTACACCCCGAGTTGATACGCATTGTACAGAATTATCGTGTAAGTAAAGTTTCAATCTACTGCTTGCAAAGGCTGCAACTCTCTCGGGATACACTTTCATATTTACAAAGATAAGACGCTGGCGCGTCAAGTGTAATCTTATATTGTACACAATACAATCGAATTAGACGTGGCAGACGCATTGTCTTATGGGAAGAAGCGTTTGTTAAACATTATGTGATTATGCTGTCGGGGGAATTACTTAGTAAAGTAATTACAACTAAAATAAACAACAGCCGCCTACCTTCTCTCCTAATTCATAATATCGCATCGCAATTATTTCATACTTGTTAAATAAATATCACTTTTAACAATGTTATGTAGATATTTAAGATTGCAATTGGAAAATATCAATGTTATATTTTTTATTAGATAATTTTTCCAGTGGATTTTGCTTTACAAAGCGAAGTCGAAGCAATCTTTGTAATTCTTTAAAAGTTACTTAAGAAGTAACAGTTCAAAGAGATGATTATTAAAGTTAAAAAAGTTTATTATTATGAATTAATTTTAAAAGTCTTAGGTATCTAGTATTTAAAATTTCAAATAGAATTACATGTTAAATGCTAAGCAGTTAAAATTCGAAGTAAACTCTTTATAGAGGATTGCAGGCACTTTTCACGATCTTCTTCTTCTTTTTTTTTTCCGCGGAGATTCTCTCGTGAGAAGATATTTTGTTCAATGGAACGTTCGTCGAACGCAACAAGTAGAACTTGGCTCGTTTTCAAAGAAGCTCATAGAATTCATCAAACTTGCGCCCACCACGTGCTCGCGCGCGTATGTTTTCTATCCCATCCATTATAAATTAAATTTCGCTTGTTAAGAATAACGCAGCATCAACATGGCTACGAGGCAGTGAAAAAAATAGTATATAGCAAACATAAAGCACGAATTATAAATACAGAAAGGAATTCTCAATCTTTTTATTCCTTTATCTTATTAAGTTGAAAAAAAATTGTTCGCTTGAGTTCACTTTAAGTTGTCTTTATTTTCTTCGTTGAAGAATGTATGTATTATAAAGTCAAATATAATATGTTTGATTTAAATACAAAGATTTTTCATCGTAAGAGATTAAGACAAACTATATTAGTTTAGTCAAATGAATAATTTTTCCCTCAGTGTACAAAAGAAAGTCATTAATTAGAATTTCAATTAAATATTATCGTAGTTGATTGTTTAGTTGTTTTAAATTTCAAATGCAAATTTTAATTAATATTAACATAATTGTTAGACTACATTAATAATTCGATTGTTTCTATTTATATGCTTCCGTTTTTAAATTTTTTATTTTTATCTTTAATATTATGTAAATACATATTTTTTAATGATTTAATGCTTTTTTGAAAATACAATGGTATTTAAGGAATGAACATTAAACATCTTGTATTAGTAGACACAAAAAAGAAGGATTTTTATAAGCTTCATTCGTTTTAAAGTTAGATGCTGATCTATTTATGTATTTACGTAATACTATAAGTGTCCAATATACTCGTAATATATAATTACATTACCGAATCGGTGAAATTTCCATCATTTCTCGTAATTTTGCAGCTGCGGCCTTGTATGGTGTAGAATAGTGCGCATAATTTTACATACGCGATAAAACGAAATCAACAGGAAAGCATACGGGAAGCACGGGGGGAAAAAGGAAAGAGAGGTGACGTACCGGACTGAATTATTGACGGGTGTAAAAAAAGAAGGAAGCAAACAGGAGAGTGCCTGGGTTAGATGAGAAAGGTCCTAATCTATTTTCAGGACGACCGAGCACGCCACCGCCAGCAAAAAGGCTGACCACCGTGTGGCCTTCGTCGTACAACCCATACTCTCCGAAAAGGACAGAGAGACCACCTCAGCCGAGTGAGGAGAGGGTTGAGAGGCCCGAGCAGAAGCTACGTGGTGGCGAAAGTACAGGTGAGACTTGCATTCTCTCACCAGGCCCTCCCTGCTTTCCCGTTTCTTCTTCTAGTTAGCATATTCGTCGGCTGCCCTTTTTACCTCGACCCAGTCCTGCTTACGCGGCACCAATATTCTATTCTGGCTTCGGAAACAAGACGTACATGAACAGGCGACATTCATGCGCTATTCTGCACCATGCACCCGGATATGCAGGCCGTCGCGAGAATCATAAACCGCACGTATATTCCGAGATAAATTACCTCGGCGCACAGAATTTATCAATGACTGAGATAAGATAATGAGAATAGTTGTAGTAATATTAATTTAAATACATTATAAACACGAACTGAGAGAAATGTCTGTAGAGCTGCGAGACAGAAGTATACGAGTATAACATCTACCTTTCTCATATATAAGAGATTGAAATATATATCTCTGAGTGATTGGCTAACATATGATATATCTTTGCCTTTTTTTTAAGGATACGGTTATTTCGTATGTGCATATTCGTCGTATTCATAAGGCTGAAAAAGAGATATATCTCTGTCCGACAGTATTGACTGCATTTTATGTATACTGGCGAGATATATATACAGAGGAATGTGCCAGATATATACAGAGAAATATTTTAAAAGCAAATTTATCAAACTGGATCTGAAAGTGATCGTGCTCCAAATTTTTTTTAGCATAAATTACAATAATATTTTTTTAATACGAAAAATGAAAAAAATCTTTGTATTCAGGGAATTAAGACTTTGCACAAAACGATTTTGTAATTTATGCCAAGTATTTAAAAATGTAGATACAGAAAATAATTCTATTCCACAATCAAAATAATTATGTTATACGTATAGGACGTTCAAACATGATGAGCAATATAATACTGCATAGAATTTTGGCACCTATTCTAGTATTTATAGATAGTTTGAACGTTTTGATAGTCCATCAAAATTATTTTTTGATAATAATATTTAGCTCAATTTTTAAAGATTTCATTGAAACTGTTCTTTCTGTGCAGGAATATAAGAATAGATTTGCGATATTCTCTTAACAACATGCACAACTTGTATAAACTTTCTAATTTAAAGAGAATTTACGAGCTCTAAGCAGTAATTATCGTTGTACATCTCGTTCTGCTTCTCTCAGTGCCGTGATAAGATGCAGTCGTGACAAAGCTCGAATATATGAATAGGCGCTCCGATCGTTAACGAGATAACGAGCTTTAGCGAAATGGCCCGAAAAGCCATTTCGTTCCGCCGCTATTAAATTCAGCCCGGAAGCGTAGCGTGCCAGGACGGAAACCCTTAATAAGATGTTTACTCCTTAATGACTAATGTAGGCCATCATGATTATGCTAACTAGCAGTAAATAAAGCGCCACACTTATTTCTTATAATTTATTTATTTTATTTTATTTCATTCTCTCTTTTGTGATAATGATCATCATCAAGCAAAATTGTTTATAAGGAAATCATATATAGTACGAAATCAAAATGCGCAAAAAAAGAAACTGAATTATGGCAATTCGATTTTTACGCGTATAGCTTTGAAAATGCAGAGTATACTTTCGTAAACAATTTTTTTCATTTATTCTGTTTTGCTTAATTCTTCCAGTAAATTGAAAACTTCCTGGACCGAGTTGAATTTGCATTTCATAACAAAATCGGGGAATTGTTTGTGTTAGATTCGGTAAGATTAATCGCGCTTTCAAAATAAATCGCATCAGGTTAATTTCGCGAACACGAGAAAAAAAAATGATTTCGCGCAATACGGTATTCAGCGGCACAGTAACATGTCGTCATGTGCGCAGATATATTAAGCCAAGTAACGAACGTCAATTTTCATTGAAACATTTGTTACTTTGTTATTGCGATACGGCCACGCTCGCACCATCCATAACGAAATCTGTAGGGCGTTATTATATGGCAAATGCGTGTCAACTGTGAAGTATTGCATGTGTGTCCGCCATTTGTTTTCATTCATTAGAGGTTGTTAGCGGTATAATATTTTACTACATCAAGACACGGCTAAACGCTAAATCATGAAAATCTCGACGCAAGCGTCGTCATTTTTCTAAGATTAAAACTATGTATCAAAATCACTGCAATGTGATTTTGTCTACTACATTGACTAGTTTTTATTTTTAATATATGCTCTATTACTTTACAGAAATAATTAATGAGTTCAATAACAAAATAATTTTTTAATTCTTTTATAAAGAAATTGGAAATTTTATCAATTTATTGTTTAATTGGAAAGTCACTTAGAGAACCAATACTTTTACAAAAAGGTATGAATTGTAAAATATTATTTTATATGAATATTATTTAATATATTTCTTTTCCTTCTTACTATTCTACTATTCTTTACGAACCTTTTAACATGCGATTCTATCGAAAACAGGCAATAAAAAAGTTTTACACTAATTAAAATCTTTATTTTTTACAAATACTGTCATACTAGACAAGAAAAGTAAAATGCTCTAAAGAAATTATAAAAAAATAAGTGCCAATCAAAGGATTTCATCACAATTATCTGAAAGAAGTAAATAGAAATCAAACAAATATTAAATGAAATATAAGTAAGTACATACTTTAAGTAGCTTTTTATGACATATAAAAAACGAATGTGAAAGAGTTGACACTAAGTGTTCTTGGGTATTTATATGTATATTTAAATTCTTTATTTAAAGTAAAAAATAATTAATTAAACGTTTTGATCCCACACTTTTGGGTCATTCTCAATAAGTACAAAACGATGTCGAAGACGAAATTATGACATACAGAGTAAACTAATTTTCGCAGTCAATTATAATATTAATCGAGAAAGTCCTGTTGAGATTCATAAGAAGTCTGTGTCAATATCGTCGTAACAGTTTCGTTTTTGGCATCATTTTGTATTTGTTGAGATAATCCAAAAGTATAAGTTTGAAACTTTTAATTAATTCTTGTTTATTTTGAATAAAGAATTTAAATATACACGTAAACACCTATGAATACTTGGTAACTCTAATTCGCATAATTTATTTTTTATATGTCATAATAAGCTACTTAAAGTACCTATTTATTCGTTCAATATTGGTTTGGTTTTTATTTACTTTTTTCAGATAATTGTAATGAAATCCATATTTATAATGTTCTCAAAGACTACGATCCACTTGATGCCTACAAATGCTTCGAAGCATTTTTTTGATTGGTCAATTAATGAAATTCTTTCTTCTGATTGGTTAATCAAACTGCACTTGTAGCGCCGAGTGGACCACATTCATATACTAATAAATCGAAAAACAATATCAATAATATATGTACAAAGTTGTTAATAATAGTGATTTTAATTGGAATGTAAAATCCTAGATTGTTGTTTATATAACAAAAAATCACAACATTATAAAGTTACAATTTATGTTTCAGTTTGAAACTGTATTGCCATACATGAAAGTACAATATTAGAAATAAAACAGTTTAATCTTACATAACTCATGCTTTACATAGAAGTCACAAGTCACGTTGAATCGAAACGTGTTAGAATGATTGACTAACATATGAAATAAATTGTAGAGGAGTTTAAAAAAATGAAGTATGACAAATAGTCGATAATTCATATTTACATAAAGAACATGCTATTAATATAAAAAGCAGTCTCTTATAATAGAAACTCTTAAAATATATTTATTTCTATATTAATTATTTCATTATAATTATTTTACGAATCTTATATTGTAATAATGGAACTCGCTATAAAAAAAATTATAAAACTGCTATAAAAGATGTTATAAAAACTATACTTTATTAAGAATCAACTAATATCTACTATATGGAAGAAAAGATTTTGTTAGTGTTTAATGATTTAGTTAGATACAGACGGAAAATAATTCTGTTGGACCATCAAAATAATTATGTCAGAAACTCAAGCATGGCGAGCAATTTTTAGCAAAAAATGTTTATAATATTTTAGTAAAGCTTTCTTTGACCTGAACGTCCTACATAATTATTTTAATAGCCCAACAAAATTATTTTCAAATCTGTATATAATTAAATTTTTTATTAATGTAGTATATAAGATTAAGGACTGTAAGAACTGTGATGCGTCATATGTTGGACAAGCAGATGTGCCTTAAAATGTGCATAAGTAAACATAGGAATCATATTAACAGAAACACGATCCAACATTCGGTTATCACACAACATCGTATTTCATGAATTTGATTGGGATAACGTATATATTTTAGACAAAGAGCAAATTTTACATAAAAGATTGTTCTCAGAGATGATACATATTAAAAAACAAAAACTAGGCTTGAATCTACAAAACGATACACTTTCTCTCGATCCGTTATATATAGATCTATTTTCAAAGATGTAATGCTTCCAGTCTATATCGTTTGTTTAATAACTCTTAATTTTGTTTCATGTAAGTAAAGTTTGACATTAACTATTATTAACTTTTTATTTCATTCATAATTGTATTAGTAAATGGGACAGTCTAATCAAACATGTACAACAAACCTTATAGAAACAGTTCAATCTTGACAGTCATGTAAGTTTATTTTACCATATTTTTTGCGGATAACTTCATGTCATCAATTTAAAATATTTTTCAACTTCTTTTGATCATCGATTCAAGACAAAAAAATCTCTTTTCTTTTTTAGTAAACTTAGTAATTTGATGACCAAGATTAACTCGAATATCACTACCACAGTTTTTTCGTATTTTATACGTAAATAGTTTATGCGCTATCATTATTTTGTAATTAATAGTTTAAGTAAATTTCTATGTAAATTTCTTATTGAAGAGGATCTTGACCGTAAATTGAAACATATACGTTTTAATATTCACTTTGAAATGGATAAATAGTATAAAATACACACAAATAATCAAATTGTTGACTCAAATTGGCATTTTATTTATTTTTTAGATTTTTCTTTAGAGCATATTGATTATCTTGTTTTTAAAAATACTGTTTTTATAAATACTGTATTATAAGAAACACCATATGAAAATCCTTATCTTACAAGAGCATAAATATAGAGACTTGATGCAGAGTCAAAGTGCACACTCGTCGATGTGCGTGATGCATTCGAAAGAAGAAAGCTGGCGATAAAAACGCCACGCGCGCCGCTGTGGTTTCGCACCGAAGCGACGAAGTTCAACTTATTCATGCGCCGCTTTTGTACAACGCATTAAAGATGCAACAATGACCTGTATTTCTTACACGATAACGCCCACACTCTCGCAGCCGGTGGTCCGCACCGTATTTCACTACGTTTTTCCACGGCTCGCCGTTGTTGCCATCGCGTCTCCCTCGTGAATATTTAATCTAATAAAATAGTGAAATAAGTCTGCATGCCAGAAACATCGCGAAACACGTGCGCCAGTTTCCTTACGACCAGCTGCAGCTGCAACTGCGGTATCATCCTGCGCTGTAGTGTACGTACCAGCATTATTCCGTATCGGAGTTTTATACGAAAATCTCCATTCCGCTGACTGATTTCCGCAGATGCTTGTGTGGATCTTGCGTGGATTTATTAATAATGTAATTCAAATGAATCGATTTTTAATACTAATTTGTGGCGCACAATTAATTAATATTTGATATTACTTGTACAGGAAATAATGCCAATTTATATTACAGTAAAACACTCTCTCCGAGAGAGAAAGAGAGAGAGAAATAATAATACTATACATAATAATACTATATTTTAGCATTTCGAAGTTCAGGGTAAAGGTATCATAGTACATAATTAAATTCTATTGAAAATTTTATTTCCGTATTTATCACAGCAATTATACGAATGTCACGTGAAACATGCATTCATATATGTATAAATGTAATTTTAAATTTATTTGATATAATAAACATATTATAAATAAATTTTAATAAATTTTTACATAAAATATGAGCATAATAAATAACTTTTAAACAAATTCTATGTAATATATAAAAATATTGTATAATACTTCTTTTATCACTATATTTCTATTTAGAGCTTTTTTTTTATATTTTGGTATAATATAATCTATAATAATTTTAAAACACTTTGTTTTATAAGTGATTCTTTGCTTAAACTAAAGCTCTGAAACAATCTCTTTTTCAATACGCTCAAGCATTCAATAAATCAATTACCAAATTACAAAATCACTGCGTTTGCGACAACACGGCGACAAGAGACACGTAAATACACAGGTATGGAATGTGTTCTGACGCCGGCCTGAATAAATGCTAGTATCAGGTTCATGGTGATTAGCAAAGCGTCTACCCGCGATATCGACGTCGTCTAACGACGCTGTAGTATCGCATATCTACAGGGTGTGCCGATATTAACCTGGATGCGATATAGAAATCAATCCTCATTTCTTAACAATTAGTAAAGATTACACTAGAGAATGTCTCTCGATTATAAATATTCCCGTAACTGTATTAAATTCCCACAAGTTTGAATTAATTGTAACTTATTTAATACCGAATGAAAAAGCGCTTTTATTAATTATTCGCATGTTTAAATCGAGTTTGGAAAATTTATGAGATCTCCAATGGTTCCTAAGTCAGAAAATATCCCAATGTACTTTAAGATACGCAGAACTCCTAATTGGGGAAAGGGTCCCTAAGTGATGGAAAATGCGACAGAAGTTGGGTTGCACCCAGTGTACAACAATGCTCGCACAAGGATACGCATTCGTGCTCTCGTATCTGCTGTTCTGAAATATGCATGGGCATCCCTTAGTACGTTTAGGAGGAAATTACGTAGGAACAACACGCGCGGTCTCTATAGCATCCTGTTAATATTAAGCACGCCTCTCCCACATTATCCTCAGGTACTAGATACTACCGGGCGTAGCCACCTGCCAGTAGTCGTGCTTTTAGCTTAGCGCTCTCCAACACGAAGCTACGCATTACTGCGTCACAGCCAGGCTCGATCTATACGGATACTAGGAAAAAATTAAACTTCGATTACCGTGTACTCAGCTATCAAGGAATCTCGCGGAATAATTTTTATCCCGTTTAGAAATATCTTCCTTGATTACTTAAAATTCCATGTTCCATAAAAATTACGGTCAATTAAGCGAACTTTAATAATAAGCATGGTTGGAGCTTTTTAACTGCGGTTTCCGCGAAAATATTATATTCTTCTCGGTGATGACGGTTTTTAACGTAATATTTAATATTTTTTCAATTGGTTAGTTAGCTCGGTAATGTAAAATTGTAGTTATCCATGGTTTTAAATTAAGATCATTAGCATTTCAGAAAAATTAACAACACCCGTGTCGAGTATGAAGGTCTGAAAACGTGTTATTAAAACGATAATGAATTCCGAGAAATTTCTACAACTGCGAGCTGGGTGTGTCCCGTCGCATTTAGTTCTTGGTAATTTCATCCGTTAACTCATCTAGCTGTTATGACCGTATACTGTTAGATATCGAAGTAACTTAATCACTTGAATTAAATAACATTTTGTTATTCTTCAATAGGTCGTTGAACACTTTCATTTAAGAAATGTATTAATTTGACTCAAATTTAATTTATATTTTATTGACTAATTGTAAATACATACGTTAATATGTACACTTTATTTACTTTGAAACTAATCATAGAAATTGATTAATGGTTGAGTTACATTTCACACATCGAAATTATAACAAAATGTTATTTAACTCAAGGATTCGGATTGCTCCTTTAACATTCAACAGTGTAGCCTTCCTAATTAATCATAAATCTTTAATTAATAAAACAATCGAACATATTTTTTTTCATTATACAAAGTTCTGAAGAGATCGATCGCATGACACTTAATCGACCGTGCCTTAATCTAGGATCCCCGCGTACACGCAAAGCATCCTTTAAGGAAGACTTTAATTAAGTAGTTTCGTGCAGGAAGTCTCTAAATAACGTCGTGCAGATTGGACGATTTAGCAACGTCAAGTCTGGGCTGCATAAAACGGAACTAAATGTGCAATGCGTGTCATGAGCTTTTACTCTGTAAAACAGGGTCGCGTAGGAACTGAACGAAGGAAAAGATAAAAGTCTCCTCTCCGAAGACAGATGGCTTGCATTAAAACCATTTTATTCGAATGACTTTTGTTTAAACGATTCGCGAGACGTGCGCGTGTATTGCCGCAGATAGATTTTCGCGCATGGCGGAGAAACGATCGCGAAAATATTATTCCTCGGGAGTTGTATTTTATTTATTCGCGCGAACGACGAATAAAACTGTTTCTTTAGTTTTGCATCTTGAAATTTTCTTTCTCGTTATCCGCAAGACACGATGGAATTTTCATAAGGATGTTCTCCGCCGCAGGCGATCCTATATATCAATAAACGACGATGCGTTTAGGTATATAGGAATGGCAAAATTTAATTAGACTTTTTACTCATTCTTTAAAGTTTTTCCTAGTTACAATTTTTGCGTTTCGTATCTAATAACGTGTCTTCGGTAACCTCGCGTTTTATGGAAACAGCCTGCTATTAAGGACGTTGCGAACGCATGCACGGCGTATGTTTTCTCGCATTCCTGGCAAATGCAGTTTCGTTCCAATTCCTGCCTGTAGTTCTCTCGATAATGCCGTTTGACGAGCGGTTTATGCCGTTAATAGCAGTCCCGCATTGTTTCTCTCGATTCCGAGGAATTTCCAGAATACTCGCCGTTTGCATGAATGGCCTTTTAAAACGAGCTTCTGCGCGCGTTTATGTATATATTTACTCTAAAAATACATGCTGATCAAGTAACACTCGATGCACTTTAAAAAATAGTCTTTGTGGAAAATTAAAAGTTATGTTTATTATTATGTGTACAGCTAATAGTAATAAATAATAAATAATAAATAATAATATTTTACACCCTACTAATAATTATTAAACACTCAATAAGATTTACATACTTTGTCCTTTATTTTAAAACACAATTTAAAAAATTAAGTTGCTCAAAGAAGAGAAAAAATTACTTGTCAACTGGAAAGAAAATTATTGACTCCTTTCAAATAATATCAGCAATGAAAATATATTCTTAACGTGATTAAATTTCATTTTTGTTTCATAACCCTATTTAAAGAATCATTCTTTTTTAATTAATATGGACGATTCTTTTTAAACTACCATTTTTAAGTTGTGATGATTCTGATAATTTTTTAATAAAGTTAAGTTTGTTCACTTTTGATAATTGATATAATAATATGGTATTTATTCAATTTATGCAAAGAGAAAAATCTGTAGCTACATCTAATACTTATTTCTAGAAGAATAATTTAATAATTGCTGTCATTAATTTTGCCTCTAAAAATCTTGAACAATTAAGTTAATTAATTAAGCATATGATTTTTAACATTTTAATAAAACGGTGAGGTGTTTAATTTAAAAAATCTAATTTTTTGAGTCGTCATTTTTTAAACAAGGAAGCGATTACATTTGATTGCTTCAATCTTTGCACTCTTAATAATGGCGTGATAGTCATAAAAAAGATGACACGACTCAAAACGTATGTATGTGCCGTGTATTTCAAAGATGCAATTAAATATTGATTCCCATCGTATAAATTTATTCATTTATGATGTCATTGTTAGTGTCGTTCGATAAGTGATAAATTGTTAACCAGCTCAGCGCGTGAAGAACGTTAATCTTCGAATCGTTTCTACAGCATTTCGCGTTGCATTCGCGTTCCATCAAATTTCCCTATTGTCACTTTCTTTAGCTCTCGCGTAATTCTAAAGGTTTCCCAGGGACTGTTGCATCGAATTGAAACGGCGCATATATATGTATATATATATGTCGACTCAATGCGCAAAATCGAGAAACGTAGGAATATCTCGCGGCTATGTTTTTGTGAAATTTAATTATCCGTAACGCGTCGCCATTGCTGTTTTGCAAATATGTGCCAACAGGACGCTACTTAATAACGCCCGTTAATCAGACTGTTATATTATACAATAATAATTTGTTTTACTACGCAGTTTGCCGTGAAATTAATTATGCATTCTTCACTCGCTATTTCTATTTCTAATTACTGTTTGTGTTTGTTTGTGGAAAAATAATTTAACCAACAAATTTATGATAATACAGGGTGGGCCATCTATTGGTACGTTTTTGAATTTCGTCGTATGGCAACACCGAACGAGCTACAGACCCGAAATTTTGACAGTTTATTAGTCATACCGTCCGCGGCACGAAACAACATGTTTTCTCTTGAAGAGCGTTTTGAAATTTTAAAAACTTATTTTCAAAGTCAGTGCTGTGTCGCCGAAACTGTACGAATTTTGAAAAGAAATATGGGTCGTGATAGAGCACCCACCGAAGGAGCTATACGCAAATTGGTGAGGAAAGTTCGTGAGAAAGGGATGTTAGTGGATGACATTATATTACGACTGTTTTGAGTGAAATTGGCGCCGAGGTAGTCCAAAATGTCATTAATAATTGGGGTGACCGAATGGCATACTGTAAGGCCAGTAGAGGGAGCCACATGAACGAAATCGTTTTTCATTCTTGACGCGGATACTTTTAGCTTCACAACAAAAAAAAAATTAATAAAAAATATCAATGTATGCTCATTTGATCGCATTTTTAAAAACGTACCAATAGATGGCCCACCCTGTACTATGTGAAAATTGAAAGATAATGCATAGTAGAGAGAGAGAGAGAGAGAGAGAGATTGAGTCAACTTGTTTTGTTTAAAGCTATAGGCAAGATAAGAAAAAAGATTCTTAATTCTTCTCATGTAACTGATATTAGAAACAATAGCATGATTGGAAATATTAAACACCTTTTAATACTCTCACGCCTAGAAAGCTGATCGTAACCTCGTAAAGACAAGGTGTGGAGTTGAGAGTTTAAACAATCTTCGATCAACGGAGCTGATACCATGGAACGACCAAAGTCCTGGGAAATCCTTTGCTATCCCAAAGGACTCAACTTTGTTTCTAAACTCCACCCTTCCGTGTAGCTAATCGTCAAGACTTAGCGTCAGCCTAAGCCTATTAAATCAAACATCGGGAGCAAATCTTACTTTTCGAAGTAAAATAGTTTCACAAATATATTGTATATACAGTGAGAGCAAAAAATATTCGTACAAGGAAATTTTTTATAAAAAAATATCTTATTTGTAGAAAGTAAACATTAATTAGTAATTCTTTTACAATGAATACATTCTGTTCTAACATAAACAAACGAATTTCGCATGTATTTCTGATTTTAGAAGCTAAATTTCTCGACTGTACGAATACTTTTTGAGTATCTAAACAATACAATTTTTAATTTTCGCTTTTTTTAGATATATTTTCTTTAATTAATACACTTAATATCTTTTTGATATAATATAATTTTAAAACATACAGTCGATTTTATTCTTTATGAATAAATTGTTAATTACCTTGCAAGAAATAGTCGTCAATTAAATGTCGAATCGATGTCAAATTGGTGTTGAAATCATCGTATCGACTCGACATCAGTTCGATGACTCATTTTTCACTTGATAATATTTACTTTTTAAAAATAAAATTTTTTAAAAAAATATTTTCTCCGTACGAATACTTTTTTTGTACTCACTGTATATGTATGTGTATATAAAGAATATTAAATGCCAAGTTTATTTGCTGTACAAGACAATTATTAGGATTTTTAATTCTTGGATGTGAGTGTAAACATTTATGTATATTTAATATATATATGTGATATTTATATCACCCCCCCCCTTCCCCAGAATAGAAAAGTAGAATTGAAAATCCTAAATAACAACCTGCAGCAAATAGACATGACACCTAATATTTTTAAACATAAATGATTTTAAATAATAAAAATAATTTATGTAAGTTTTTTTTAGAGTCTTGAAGTTATATCACTTATTTGCTACAATACGACACCCGAAAAACTAGTTTAAATATTTTGAATCATTAAGAATTTGTAATATTAATTTAAAAATGCAATTTTGATGAAGGGGAGACTGGGGTCAGTTGACTATAGAGGTAAGTAGAATAATCGAGGCTACGTTAAAAACAAAACACGCGAGACACGCGTAAATGTATCTGAGCACGCAGCAGCGACTGCCATTAAGTCTGCAGTAACATTTTGTTGCGAACATATCTGATAAAAGTTATGCCACAATTTTAAAAAATCGTACACCTAAGTAAATATTTTTATTTTTAAAGTTTTCATTTTACAATCGTATATGATTGTCTGAGATATTTGATTTTTACTTAGATAGTAAGTGTAGTTCTTACTTAATAAAATCCAACAGATTTTTTTGTTTATGTATTTTTGTTATCATATATTGTTAATGTTTTTAAAAAATGAACGGATAACGATAGTAGATCTACTAGACTAACCATAGCATGGAACTGTATGACTCATTTAGTGACGACTCTTATAGTACTTACTCAAAATTTTATTCCTTTAAAGAGATTTTCCTCAGTGATAAATGTTATAAGTTTAGTTCCCTCATGTCTCGAAAACTAGGCTCATTCGATGTGTTTTTGCAAATGAACAAATTTTGCAAAAAAAAGTATTGTTTATCCTGCGAAGCGAATGTTTATATTTAAAATATATTTTTATAAAAGTTTTACTAATATGTAACCAAAGATGTAGCTTGAAATACATTAATCTTTATTTTAATAATCTTAGTTGAATCAAATGGAATGCATTAGAAAAATACATTTTTTTTCATATTAATATTTTTTAATTTCCTCTTATTATTAAAATATTATTAAGTAGTCAAATGTGTGTAGTACAATTGGTGTCGAATTCATTTTTTCGATAAGTCTCTTAATTTCGTTTGTAAAAATACGAAACTGAAAAATGAGTCTATTAGCCCCGGTCTTCCCTATTAACCGATTATGGATCACAAAATATGTTCTTTTAAAATATATTCTTTTTTACGTTTGCGTTTTTTTTTGCAAGCAATTAAAAAATAACAATTGTTGTAGCAAAGTGAGCAATATAATGCGAAGTATATGAAGAATTTTTTTGGATATTCTGTAAAGTATTGTAAATATGCGCCATTACATCTTTTGTTATAGCAAATGCATAAGTTACTCGCTTCGATCCATGCCTAAAAATTGGATGGAACGCTTTTAACCTTCCCATCGTGGAACTTTACGCCGCCCATAAAATCTGCTGCGCCGTTCGACAGCTAAATTATGCGCATATATATCGATCAACAACGCGTACGCGCTAATACTTCATACAAACACAAGTTATAGAGCGTAAAACTTCGACGTCTGTATTGACGGTACGCGTGAATGCATTTGTTATCGAATCGTCGGATCGGAATGAGAATGATCGCTGATGGATGGATAATGGAATATTTAACCATGATTTAAAACGTTTTCTGGTGTACGCTCAAGTCCTACGCTGCGGAATTACTTCCGGCATTTCTCATTCAGTTCCATTAATACGTGAATTAAAACCTACCTGTATGCCTGCGCGGCACACGTATACACAATCGTACTGATAACATTTTCTATGATTTTGAAATGGCGCGAAATAATTTAATATAGAACACCTTTTTTTCCGTGTTAATATTTAATGCGTGTCCATAAACGTGATAATTTTTATCGCCTAAATCATTACACTTTTTTTTTTTTTTTACAAAAATCGCACTTGTAATATGAATCATCGATCGTCACCCGTTCACTCGATTTACCAAACACGATTTAAGTGAGAAAAAGAATGAAAAAGAATGCAATACCTGTTGCTTGATAGAGTTATTGAACCGCCTAGAGATAGATAGTCTGTTGTGTCGCTTTAAAGTGCGAATACAAGCTACGGGGAACTTAATGTACTTTACTTATTTAATGTTTACTTTTTTATTAATAATAAATGAATTTATTATGAATCTTTTTGTAACATGTTGCAAAAGATATAATTTAGACAAACGATCACTTAAACCATATTTTTTATGAAGATCTTCTAAACCTCTTTTGAATTTATAAATGAAAATGATTAGGAATATGAGATTAATAAAAGAAATAATTATGTAATTTAGTAATTAATTAATATAAGCAAAAAATATGAAAAAAATACGAAATGAGTAATATAAATAATAATTTAATAGGCACATCAAGAATGGACCAAGACATGGAGAAAACCCGCGAAGCGCAGATTAGTTAATTTAATAGGTTATTATGTCATCTTACAATGTGCGTGCAAATATTTTAAAAAGTTAGGTATTATATGTATCAAACAAAAAACTGATAATAATTTTAGATCAATTTATATAGCTGATAATGTAATTGTATAATATAATTATTAGTCTGAATTTTAATATTATCATAAAAGCAGATTTATTATGGAGTATTAATTAATAGAATATATTAATTAATCTTCTAATTAATTATTTCCTCTGCATTTGCATGTAACACCTGTCAATGGCTGCATTCAGCGGAGAAAACTAATCACTTTTCACTTAGATCCAGCGAAAAAGTAAAGACAAGAATCAATCATATTAAAGAATCACTAAGCGCTGATTAATTTTCTCTGCTGAACGCAACCAACAGTACAAATTCAAAGTATCTGAACTACCATTATGAAAAATATGTTACTACTGAACTTCCTCCGCGATATCATCTTTCGCGACAAATGAAGAAGAATACACCTGTTGCATGGTATCGTCGATAGGCTTATCGACAATCCGCTCAAGTGACGCGAGGCCTCAAGAAGGCCTGAGAAATAATATCAATATACGCATATCGTTTAAAATGCTGATAGAATTGCAAAGAAATAGTATGGCATATTTTTCAAATGCACGCCTTTATAATTTTTATACACGCGCTATTTTATATAAAAACGAATTACTATACAAAATTAATTACTATACAAAAACGAAATATAATTATAATCGGTCAGTATGCTGAATCGGAACGAAATAGTTTGAATTAGTTAAATCACATTTCGACGAATCGATTTATTTATTTTTGTTATATGTATATACATATGTATATACTACACATAGTTATACATATAAATCCCGTCTATAAAATATGAACACATAATTATAATCGGATTGTAGCGATCAATGTTGATGCAAGCAGGTCTAAGCTGAACGTTACAAAATTCCCGGTAGTCGTATAATAATAATTTAGCGCAAATCAATTCGCTTTTATGCGAGAGGCACGACAATTGTAGTAAATGCATTTAATATTGTAGTAAATATATACGCATAATTCATTGCAGATTTACATTTGAATTTTTGAACACGATTAATTATTACGTAGTATAATAAACCAGAAATTTTAATTTGCATTCTACTGGATCATTTACGAATCATTTTTCAAACTGCACATAAATTAAGGCAATCGCGCCGATGCACTCTTTTTTCTTGTTTTTGTTCGTCAAATAAATCGGCGCGTCATTTTTGCGCCGCTTCGTGCATCCGAATATTTCTGTCTTCCTGGTAACGCGATTTAATCAGAAATTCAGTCTCGCGCGATATCACGGTCCGTGTACCAAAAACGTTTTTTCCCCGTGTCACTCCGCCGGCATTCGGTAAGGGAGCTTAAGGTTGACGTCACGATGCGGGCGTACCTTTTACAACGCGCACCAGTCCGCCTCGTTTTTTCGTCTCACTGTCCTTTTTGTTTACGAGCTATGTGTACGAGTCAAGCCTGTAAAAACGGCGACACAAACGCTCCATTACTCTTCTTCTTGTCCCACGTGTTACGGCACCGCTTCGCGTGCAATTACACATAAGAGTAAAAAAAAAAGGAAGAAAATCTCTCTCTCTCTCTCCCCCCCCCTCCCCCTCTCTTCCTCGCTATTCCACCACCATTCTGCGTTCTGACACGTTTATTTTTGTCATTTCTCTAACGTACAGAATTCCTTTCGTGTCGACACGTGAGAGACCATATGTCGCGAAATGTAATTAGGAATAGTACTAACGCCCATCGTCTCGGAACGCTGCATGCCGTAACGTGCAACGTATTAAGTAATAGACGTCGCAGATGAATTTTCCTAATGCAACTTACGTCCGGTTTGCACATGAAAAATGCGTATCTGGACGCTGGAAACAAAATTTGTCCAAAACTAACTAAACACCTTTAGTGATTTGCAAATTTAGTTAATTTAACGAATTTTATTTAATCGAATACAATCGTACTCTGCTTAACAAATTATTCAATGTTAGCAGACTATGATTGAATTCGAGATTAAATAAAATTTGTTAAATGTATTAGAGTAACTCCGCTGCAAATACGCTGGGATTTACGCCGCAAAAGTCAGAAAAAATAGAAGGAGGGTAATTTTTCCGCAACTACTCTGTTACATGCGTTTATGTTATGATTTCAGCTTTTTACTGTTAATATTAATGAATTTATTGCTAGTTGAATCGATTTGTCACTGTAACAAGTAACGCCATCATAAATTATAATCTACATAAATGGATTAATGTAAGGCGTGTAAAAACTTTAGTATTTCGTGATACATACGTGTAATGGAAGGGTAAAGCATGTTGTGTAGCAAAATACAAGTGCTTTGCTTTCGTATTTTTTGTTTAGTTTGTTGTCTTATATTGTATATATCTGTTTGGAATATACGGCATTTAGCGAGCGGGATTTGTGCTCAAGGTATACAAAGTGCGCAGATTGAATTCAGTGTACTAAATGCAATAAACACATTATATGAAATATGTACCTCATGTCATAACACTTGCAATATATGTAGAAAGATTATAATGATTATTTATTACTTCTATATACATATTTACTATTCTTATTCCTTAATAAAACTTTATAAGCACACATTTTATAAGTTATTGTATCATTATACGTCTTATTTGTATTTACAATTATTGGTAAACTTTGCATGAGCCGTACATAACCTCCTCCCTCTATGAATAGCCATATATATCACCCCTATATACGGCAAAAATGCAAAAGTTTCAAAGTTTATTTTTTAATATGAAAAATAAATATTTCGGGTTTCTAATATTTTTGTCATAGTAGTAAACAGTACAAAGTTTTTACTGATATAGTTCGTTTACTATAAACATAGTAAATAATACTCAATAAATTAAGTTTTTAATAAGTGCGGCGTATATCTCGGAGTAACCCTATACATATTGTTTAGTAAAATGGAAAAAATTGAAAAAATTACAGGTTTTTTTTTGTTAAATTTGAAAATAATACAAAAAGTTTGACGGCGATTTAGAGATACCTGGATCAAAAACTATTGTCTACTTAAGTTTTACGAATCTTTTTTAATTTTTTGTTGAGTCCAACATTAAAAATTAATTCGAAAGAGAACGTTTCTAAACATTAAAAAGATATGAAACATTTTAATATATTTACATGTGTGCAGTGAAGACTGTACTTATGCACTAGAAATATCCAAATTATATCACCAGGACAACCGTTTTTTTCTTTTTTGTAAGAAAATGTTTAAAAAAGTACCGAATTACTTTAATAAGAGAGAGCTTATAAGTTTATTAACATATTGACATCCCAAAGTCTAAAAGTGTGACATAAAATGTTTATTGAATTTAAGTTATCTTTCGCAAAAAACATCTTATGACTCGATTTTAGACATTTTTTGTTGTCTGGGATCCGATTTTAGACACCTTTCGTCTACTTATTAATATGCAAGAATTCATAAAGAACTATTTTCCGAACAATTAACTTATCTACTTACCTGTCTCCACAATATTTCGCGGATAAATTAGAATTCACTTAGTCTAGAATAATAAAAGCATAGGAAAAAACGTTATAATTGATAAGTATACATTCAGTATACTTAAATTGATCATATTGATTCTACAACGAATTTCTTCTTTTTGATTGTAAAAATATAATGAAAATATAAAATAAGTATTGTAAAATATAAATATACAAAAGTATAATAATTTGAATAACGGAAATTATTAATCTCTTGATATATATATAGTTGTAGAAAGCAATTATTTACTTACCAAATGTTACATCATAATCATGACGTTCTATATTTTGCTTTCCTGACAAAAACATGAACAGAATGACCAAAATTGAGCAATAAACTGATGCAATTATGTCAGACGGATAATCTGTACAACTTATTAGTGCTATCTGTTGAATTCCCCACGTAATTCACATAATAGCGAGTAAGTTATATTGGACCATATAATGCCCAGTTATATGCTTTTTATATATAACATTTAATTTCATATGGAAAATGTAAATTTCCAATTCCAATCACTTACTGCATAGATTATACGTTTGATACATTCTTAATCTTAGAAAATTATTTTTTAAAGCCTATTGATATATAAATTTGACGTGCAAGTTATGACTTGACGAGCGAGATCGTTGTAACAAGTGTCAAGCTATATCTTCAATGATCAGCAATGATTAATATTTCAACAGAAGTATAATCAAATAATTTTAATTTTTAAGCGTGTTAATTGCAATTTTTGTGTTATTACAATATATTTTTTATTACACGTTATATTTACATTTAATATAAATACCATCAACAGATGATTTTGTTTTCAAATTTGAATGTTTAATTTTCTTATTGTAGATGAAATATAATAATGAATAACAACAAGCAACATAACATTTCAAGATTTAATTAAAAAATGTACTTACTTTTTTCATTCTTTTTAAGTTAATAAATAAATTATTTGTGTTAATGAATGTTTATATTGCAAGTATTTTTGATTCTTAAACGCTTTTTTTTGATACGATACACACAATACATGGATTTTCTTTTTCCAATGCTTTTTCAGTGCTGTGTGCCATTGCTTATAACATTTTTATTAATAAAGATACATACATTTGCTAGATATCGTTTTGTTTCTTAATGTGTAACGATTCAATTGAAAAAAAAATTGTTTACAAAATATGTTCAGTTTTAATGAAAGTTACAAGTGACCGAATTGGTTGTGTATATCATATTTATATGTATTGTTGCCGTAATATATAACGTTTAAAAATTACAAGTGTGAAATGTATGAAAGTCTATTACATTACAATTTAAAAGTACCTATTTTCTTAAACGTAAAATTTATCAAATTTATCAATTGTAATACTATATCATTCAATAGCGTTTTAAAGATAATGAAAATTCTACATGAAAAAAGATTTTATTTTTTATCGGTAAAATTTAATTTCTTTTCACGATTAAATTAGGATACACCAATTTAATTCTGTATCTAATTCGGAGATGGTTTTCATTTTCTATGCATTCACACAACATTACACACTTACTTTATGGATTATCGTGCGTATTTGGAAACTAATTCTGCTTTTCCATCGGCCTAATTCCGTCGGTCGAGCGAGATTGCACGTCGTTTTGAGCGAGAACCGATGACTAAAAATACTAAATTCGTAATTCGCGATGTACTAGTTGAATCGGCACGTAATATCCGCCAAACGATTTCAAAAGAACAAAAGAACTCTATTTCAAGCACGACATTATCGTGAATAAGCCTGTCAATGTACGCATCGTATATGAGTCGTAAACGATTGCACTAGTAAGATGTAGAAAACACGAAAGCTTACGGCGGCGCTCGCGTGACCATCGAATCGAATACGTTACATTATGTAATAGTTTTGGCCATCGTTCGAACAGAATTCCCATTTGCACCGGGATCCAAGAAATATGACGTGAGTAACGTTATCCGGTGAAGCGAGAATGCAGCTAAATGATCCGTAAGGTTCTTTGGATTATTTTTCCTCCAGCCGTTTTTGTGCCGTGTCGGTTTAACGCTCGGCAAGCGAGGTTGCCTATTACGAATACATTATGATCCATTATAGCAAACAGTACGTCCCAATTCTACTAAAATCATAACTAAATTTTAGCAATTTATTCATTAAACAGCGGGAACAATAGGAATATTCGTGTTAACGTTCGCTAAATAATAAATTATAAAGTCATATTTGTCAATATTTACCTTTTTAAAACAGAAATGCACGGATGTCCATCCGTCATTTATTTCGGTTCTACATTATATATTAAGTGCGTGTTTACTCCCAAAATATATATTAAAAGTACCGATTTTATTTTCATTTTCCGCAGCTTGAAATTCAAACGGTCACTATAGGGTCACTATAAAAATATAAATTTGAAATATAACATAAAATAAAACATAAAATAAAAGAGAAAATGAATAAATTTAAAATACGCGCGCGCGGAAATATTGATTTATTTACTTATCTAAATACTGTTTAGCTACAGAAGATACTTGTTACAAGATTATTCGAATTTCACTAAAAATAAAATATTCTTCGACAAAATTAATATTCTTTAATATTCTTTAAAAAAATTCAGTCTGAGAAAAAAATGATTCAACGTTCTACGTTTTACATACTTGCATTCAAAACGTCGATCTTATTTAGAATGTAAAACTTATGTAGAACGTCGCGCTACGTAACTAAATCCCACGCGAAATGGTTTCTATATATCTTTCCTATCTTCGAGAGAAACGTAAGATTTATCACGTCAATTTACATTATTCTCGAGGTAATCGAGTCCCATTTTTCTAACAGATGATAAAGGTCCTTGCATTCTATTCGACAATACCTTAAGCGTGTTCGGATTCGTACGTAAAATCACACAATACGCCGAGTGTCGCCAAGAGCAACCGTCTGCGAGACATACATCTTCGTCCTTGTCCTAGGGTCGTCCTCTCTTCTTTTCTTTTCTTTCGCATCTACACTTTGCATACACTGACGCGGGTGTGAGAAGCGTTACTTTCAGCTTCCCTCTCTCTCGCCCCCTTTCAAATCCTCACCCTTCCCCGTTCTCACTCCGCGTGAGCTTAACACGATGTAAGCCGCATACCGTGGGTATACCGCGGTTTCCGGGGTTCCGGTGCTATCTGTATCCATAAAGAATGTAAGCTCGCACACTAGCCAAGAGCCGAGGATCTTCCTTCCTTCCTTCGCCCGACGCAATAACAGCGACTCTCGGGGATCCGAAATTTTCATGCATAGGATATAAAGCATAAACGACGACTTCATCATCCCCTCTCATCTCGTTCCCTCTCCTCTCCCCCCCCTCTCTCTGGGTCTCTCTCGCACTGTCACAACCGAGCTAGAGAGCTCTGAATATTTCGACTGTCGTGCCTCGCGTGCAATTTTCCTGTGAAACGTTCTGGTTGTTCTACGAATACGTCAATATGAGAGAAAAGCGTGCGGGAGCCCGGAATAGAATCAATGGGCTCGGTGGAGGACGAGATCGGGAAAAGGTAAATGTAGTAGAAAACCATACGGAGTTACCTCTCTCTCTCTCTTTCTCTTTTTCTCTTTCTCTCTTTCAAGCGATCATTTTCTTTCTTTTCGCTCGACCGCTTTCGATCTCGTCAAAGAAATGCCCACCGTCACTATCGGCGGCCCGGATTTTTGCATTACATTTGCTGCGAGGCTGTGAGATTGAAAAGCTCATAAAGCTTAGAAATGACACAGATTTATATATCGCAAAAGGTAAATTTTATACAAAAGGAAAAAGAGAGAAATTTGTAAAGTTTTCCATAGTTTGTAAAAGTTACAAGTTGTGCTCGTTGCATTGCCATGTGCCGATCGAACTACAGCTACATCACTTCACGATGTTTAAGTCAGGAAAAACTCGATTTCAAAAACTCGATTTTCTTGTTGAAATTAAAATCGAGGATTTCAATATATTCCTACGTATCGTTCTCATCATATTCGATTTCATATTTCGCTCGTCTCTATGTCATCGCTTTACTTTTTCGATGTATCTACTTTTTCGATATTTTTATCTTCGCTTTTATAGATATTTCATCGTTCATTGCAACATAAATAAAAAATTGAATCGATCTCATCGAATTTGTTAAATTTCGAGAGTTCGTGCTTCTTTGGCGGGGAAAGTTGTAAAATATCATTCGCTCGACCGCTACCCATGAATAGCCGTATCAGCGTGATACATCTTTTTTGATACTGATATCAGTTGGTGTATTTTTTTTTGAAGCTACAAAACAATCGGAAAATCCTAAAACGTTATACATCACATGTACAAAATATACGTACGGCTGATACTAGCTTTACTGTTTGTGATTAAACGGGATACGCATATATATGATAAAATTCTGTATAAATTGTACCGGATATGCCATTTTTTAAATATTTTTTTCGTGAAGAGAAGCTAATATTTATTGTATACGATAAAAGCGATGCAATTGCTTTTTCTGTGAGTAAAAAATATTATATTATTATATTATTGTTACTGATAATTTAAAAAAGAAACTGTAAGTTAAGAATACATTTTCTAAACATTTGGAAATTGTATTAGTTATACAGAATATAAAATACTGCACTTTGTTTCACAGTATATAATGTTATGATATAATGTTATGTTATATATATATATTAATCTTTTTTTACTCATAATTCGTTGTTTAGTACAATTAGTAGGTATACGTATTATATTTTTAGTAATTAACCTTCCATCCGAAATCATGTTTTTACTTTCTCCGTCTACAATCTAGGATTTTGTCCCAATCTTTTGAATTGTTTTAGACTTTTAAAAAAATTCAGCATTACTTTTCAGCATCTTTATTACATTACCAAATAGTATTTTTATCTCAATTGTTAAAATCTGTATTTAATAAAAATTGAAATTTGAGCAAACTTAAGAGTGAAACTTTACTTATGCCAAAAAAGATTCAGATTGCAGATGGAGAGATTATAAATAAATGCTTAAATACATTTTCCATAAAATCGCTAAAAAGCAAGAAGAGGTCTGTGGTTGCATTATTAGAATTCTGATTAAAAATATCAGAATATATCAGAATTTTCTTGTTCGTTTATTTTCAAGTAAGAAATTTTTTCAGTAAACTAATCAAACAATGTGTGTATGCGTGGTGTGAGAAAAGAGAGAGAGAGTGATAGAAATTTTTCTATCACTCTCAAAACACAGAATTGGCGCGGCGTTCCCCAAAAAATGCATTCACGCATACATCGCCGAATGTAAAAGAGCGGAATGCATAGAGGCACGGGGAAATTCATCCGCGTGTGCCTTCATTGATCGAGACGCGCCAGCCAATTTTTCGCTGATCGATATGAATACGTGGTGCACGCCGCACGCAACCGATCTACAACGTAGTTACGATGTCGGATTCTCAATTATGCAGAATTTCAGAATCCGCGCGCCCGCACCTTTCATGAAATATTAACGTTCCAATCGCGTTAATGCAAAATCATTCCTGATCGGGGAACGCGATGGTTTTTCCCCGGCAATATATCTTGTAACTCAAACAGATAACTGTAGTGTCTGCGCAGTAAACGATGGGCACCGATTAACCGAGTTACATTCGCGCAATGCAAACGTTCGTTTATAACGTCAGCCTGATGTAATTACGGACGGCTATTGTTTTCGTCGCTTATTGTATCAGAAATCGATAATGACAGAGAGAAAAACTGTTATGATACGTATATAATCTTAATCTGATATTTTCGTAAAAATTCCATTTTTTACGAAATTATACGTTATAACGTAAACCTGATTGGCCTGAAAGTGTGCAAATTTAAGTTTTACATTATTGAGCTTATTACTGACGGCAATAATGGCGTTATAAATAATATCGTAATTGAGCATAACAAAAACAGAGCTTTGACCAATTATACCAATATTATTGGCGTACTTAATAATATAAATCCATATATTTGATTGTGTTATTATTTGATTACGAATATTATATAAATAATTTTGAAAAGTGACACAATTTTAAATGTCAATTAGACAAACGTTTTATACAGTTAATTATTCGCGCGTGAATAAATAAAACTACTTTTAAATTATATCTTTAAGGTACTTAAAAGAAAGTTTTTTAAAATTAAATTAAGTAATTTTATACTTTTTATTTTATTTTCATTTCTATTTTTGTGTTATAATATTACGTAATATGAAATTCCGAAAACTGTCCATGTCACGTTCTGTACATTTAATTGCTGTCGGCCGAGTATAATTATAATTGAATTTCGAGATACTCTTTGTTTTGATGATTTTAGACTGTCAACATGACATTTTCGAATTAAAAAAGCATGTCACTTACGTTTCTGCCGCATTAAATGGCGTAAATCGATTTGGACTCGGCGGTTGAAGCGAGAGGCACGAATATTAATTATTCAAGTGTGCAAGATTGCCAGTCTCGAAAAACCGGGAAGGGGGAGGGGGTTTAAGTTTCTGGTTCCCTGGCATAAATGCGTCTCGGTCTCATTGCCGTCCACGTTGCCGCGCATCCACACGCTCCTACCCAGCATGCACCCTTAATGCAATAAGCTGCAATGTAGCGAATGCTATGCTAATGTCCTTACTTACGAAGACGGTCCCCGGACGCGGAAAGTTCCTCGGTATGGCTCTGTTTATGATGGAGCGAAGAGCCCTCGGTCGTTACGTGACTCATGTAGCAGTGCAGCAACGAGCGGCTTTTCCGCGTCGCGCCGCATCGCGCTGCGTCGACCAGCAAGTTTCCAGGTCGCTCGGATACGATGTTAATTGATGGGCGTATCATCGAGAAGTTACAAGCAAGTGCCTGCGGCGTAGCGGCTTTACATGTCAGATTTTCTTCCGTTTACAGGGTTTATAGAATGAAATTGTATATTAGGGAATAAAATAAGTGGAATAAAAAAAATCATAGCTACCCATCTCCACAAATAGTATAATAAAATACATTGCGTTAGATTTATTTAGGAATTACTTTATTCATACGTACTACTCTATAATTCTATAGATTGAAAATTCATAAGAAAAATTACATATTTATATGATGAATTTGTACACAATTGTAAAAGTGATAACACATTTCACGTGTCCTAAACGATTCATCCAAATTTTTGCTGATAAGATTTAATTTACAAGAATTAATTTAATACAAAGTAAATAACATATGTTTGAAAGTAACACAAATGTAAGTGTAAAATAAAAACACATATTGACATAAAAAAATGTAACATTTTGACAATTAGGAAACAAATTATAGAAACGTATTTCAGTAAAATTAATATTTGTAATATTGTTCGGGTTTATGCGAGATAAAAATTACTCACGCCATCTCTTCCCTTTGTTCTTCGAAAAAGACTCTAGAGAATTTTTATTATTATATATAAACGAAACTCATAATTGATACAATTTCGGTTATGCTGCATGAACTCTGACTACTTGCTACTATTGATTAGACCGAGACTTGCTGTTCACGCTAGAGAGGCTTCCCTTTTCGTGCCACAACATTTGGCGATGCCACAACTAAATCAAAAACTCTATAGGATCCCCTTATCACGTACATTCATTTATATTTGTTTATTTTAAAATTTACATTAAATTAATACATTAAAAATATGTTATTTCTATATTATTTGTTTACTTATTTATAAATTAGTGTATAAATTAATGTTTAACATGAAAATGTTGAATATTAATTTAACATAAAATATTCAAATAATATAATCACATTATGAGAAATTAACGCTCGAATATGTACAAAGTTCAACACCAAGTGTTACAAACAAAAACGTGCTTAGTTTCTAACACAAATGCAAATATGTTTTTTCCTATGTATGCACATTATGTTTAGAAAAACCTTCGCTTTTTACGTGCTGAATATTACTGAGCTCTTTTCTATACAGCGTTCGTCGTTCGACTTTTAAATCTTCATACTTAGAGCTCCCTATTTCGATGAGACTTTTACAGGAAAATACTTGATGGCCTGTAAAGGACCAAGTCTTTTGCTGTTGGGTACGGGCGTGCATGTGCGAAAAGTCGATTACAATAACTCTCGCGAGCATTGGTGAAGCATTACGCTACATTACCCTCGGCATCGCCATTGCACGCGAGTCGAACTCACGCCCAGTCATCGTTGCTGCTGATGATTACTGCAACATCGGTTGATGCGGTTTGCATCAACGATCGATGTTCATTTTGCGGCGGCCGATTCCTGAAACGGTCGAATAGTCGCGTTGTAAACGTGGCTCGTTAAGGACTACAATGTCCGTTGCGACAATAAATCTCTATTCGCCGTAATAAAGTTCTTACCAAGGCATTAAGATTGCCCGTTCATGTATTCACATCTGACTGCAATCTGAGTGCAAACGAAGTTGCGTGGCGTGACGATTAAACAAGTCTGAAGAAGCTATGAGAACTATCAACTATTTTTTCCGTTACTATTGGGAGTACAAATTAGTTCGGTACGTTTTCCAAAAGATGGCTCCGGCTGTTGTGAATGGTTCATAGTGACAGCTGATTTTGACGTTTTCAGATAGGTTAGACATCTGCTAATAATGTTCAGTTTATATCGCTTTGAGTTTCATACAAAAACCTTGATTTTTACTGTGTTTGAAATGTCAAATTTTGTGTTAATCAAGCAACATTTGCGGATTTGCGGGAGGTTCTAATTTTCTGCTTTAATTGAAAGAAAAGTGCAGCTGAAGCTCGAATGCTTGTCGAAGTTTATGGTGACACTGCTCCAACTGATAAATCATGTAGGGAATGATTTCGACATTTCAAGGATGGAGATTTCAGTGTTGAAGACAAGCCTCGCTCTGGACAGCCAAAAAAATTCGAAGACAAAGAATTAGAGGCATTACTCGAAGAAGATCAGAGTCAAACGCAAGAGGAGCTTGCAGAAGCATTGGGAGTAACTCAACAAGCCGTTTTTGCAAGATTAGCCATGGGAATAATTGAAAAACAAGGAAATTGGGTGCCTTATGAACTGAAACCGAGAGACGTTGAAAGGCGATTTTTCACTTGCGAACAGCTGATTCAAAGACAACAAAGAAAAGATTTTTGCATCGGATTGTGACTGGAGATGAGAAGTGGATATTCTACGAATATCGACAATCCCAAGAAGAAAAAATACTACGCTAAGCCCGGTCAATCGTTGCCATCGACCTCAACATCAATACCGAACATTCATGGTTCGAAGATCATGCTCTGTATCTGGTCGGACCAAAAAGGTATTGTTTACTATGAGCTGCTGAAACCTGGCGATTCCATTACGGGCGATCGGTATCGGCTACAATTGATTCGTTTGAGCCGTGCATTGCGAGAAAAACGGCCGGAATACGAGCAAAGACATGATAAAGTTATTTTTCTTCATGACAACGCTCGGCCTCATGTCGCAAAAGTCGTAAAAAAATATTTGGAAACACTCAAATGGGATGTTTTACAGCACCCGCCGTATTCTCCGGACATTGCTCCTTCTGATTACTGATTGTTCCGAAGGATGCAGCACGTCACCAGTTGACTTCTTTCAGAAATGCTGCAGAAATCGAAAATTGGCTCAAAAATTGGATCGCCTCCAAAGGCGAGTCATTTTTTCGAGATGGAATTCGAAAATTGCCTGAGAGATGGGAAAAAATAGTAGCCAATACTTTAATTAATCTGTTCATTCATTTTGTTTTGAAATAAATGCATTTTTGAACACAAAAAAACGGACCAAACTAATTTGTACTTCCAATATTTCTGTGTTAATACTGTGTATAAATAATAACGGTCTCTTTTCGCCGACCAATCGGCAGATAAGTGCAATTAAATAATAAATAATTAACAGTCTCGAAAATAAAATAAAGAAATAAGGAGAAAGAAAATGGAATGGCTAATGGAAGGCGAACGCGGTAAAAAGCCCAATTTTAAATGATCTTTCAATGGATTATAACTATACCAATAACCTCGGGCGTTTTATCAATTGCAATTTGTGAGTAGGGCATACCTAATTCAATTGCGATTGCTTACAACTTTCTTAAAAATAAAGATATTGTAATTAATTTTTTTTCAATTGGAACGCGCAATCATTAAGAAACGTAACGGCAACAAATGTATATATCTTTAAAAAAGAAGAAACAAATTTAATAAAGAAAATTCTCAAAAATTAATAAATAATATAAAAACAGTGTTACGAGAGTTAATGTAATTATTGATATGAAAATTTTAAACAACATAATTTCATCTATCAATTAGTTACTTATATTTCTCGGAAATGAATGTTTCCGTTTCAAGTCATTTTCAGCATGAAGTAAATTAAAAACGATATATCTTCATTAAAAAAAAGTTATATGCAATAAAGTAAACAGAAAAAAGATTATTTTAAATTTAAAAGTTCTTATTTTTTGTATATATTATATTAAAAAATATTTTAGTATGCACTTTAAAAAATAAGAATGTTGAACTTTTTTGAATTTTGAACTTAAAAAAAAAGTACAATATACTTTTATATTTTAAAAAATATAGAAGAAAGTTGCCGATCTTAACATAGATTTTCTAAAGAAATATCCTCTTATTTCTTGAAAACTAAACATTGTACTCTATCAAGGATGTATTAGACGTACAATCTCTGCAAAGAAAATTAAATTTGGAAGTATGTTTAATATTTACACTTCAAATAAACTATATACGTATGAAAGTTGTGTATAAAGAATTATATTTTTGTCTAATAACAATTCTTATAGTTTATTTTACTTGCTACTATTTTTATTATTAAAAATGAAAATTTTTTTTAAATGATAACAAAATTTACATTTTTCTTTTATAAGTACTTTAAATATTCAAAGTTATGCAAAGTTTCATTGCGATTCGCCGTAAGATTAGTTACAAGATATAGAACAAATAAATATTTTGTTTATTTACTGGATAACAAGTTCATGCATCGCTATGCCCTATGCAAATAAACTTGAATACATAATGTATCTACTTATATTAAAAAATTGGGATTTTTATCATTTATTTTATAATATATTTTCATATATTTTTATTAGAGCACAGATTAAAAAGATATTAAGTACTATTTATTAAAATAACTTATGATCCTAATAGTACACCGTCATCAAATTTGTCATATTATCTTCAAATGCGATTTAGAATATTATTTTTTATTTGTTTTCATTTCGTTATTTCTGTTATTTTTTTCGTCATTTCTGTTATTTTTTTGTTTTCATTTCGAAATTATGTATAAAAAAATTATGTATATTTGAGTGAATCTTTAATAGAACATCCTGTATACATTTATTTATAGGTATTCTGTATAAAATAATTTCTATGAGAGAAAATGAATCAAAATATATGATATTACTATGTATACTGTACCTATATGTTAGTTTTGAGGCCTATTTTATTAGACGCTCATTTTTTTATCTTACAAAAAAGTCAATTATTGTAAAAAAATTGAAATAATATTATAAAAACTACTCCTCTAGAAGACAATTTTTAATTTGTATTTATGTTTCAAAGTTTTATTTTTATCTTTTGTTTAAGAAATATAGTCCGAAAATAAAATGGTATGACGGTATTAACGCTCTTTCTCTAATTATGTTACAGTATAAGAATAAAGAAGAGAATATTACAAAAGAGCAAATTTTTGTATCAGAAGATATAAATAAAAGAAATTAGTGTTTTTTTTTTGTAGATTTTGATCTCTTGAATATGGTAAAATTATGAAAAAGTTTGGGGTATTTGTGGAACATCTCAAAAATTGAACAAAAATTAAGAATTTTGATTGAAAACAGCTTTTATAATATTATTTCAAACTTTACAATAACTTTTTCATAAGATAATTGTCAGTATTTTTTAATTCTGATCTTTTTAATTGTCTTTGTTTACTATGTATTATAATAAGTCTGCGTTTATTATTTTAATCATGTTTTTTTGCAATTATACTCAAATCATTCTTGTTCTCTACTTTCTTAAAACTATCGAGTTATTTACTAAGAAATTTATCTTTCTGAAATTGTACTCATTTTTCTGTAATTTGTAATTTGTAATTCGTTTCATTTTTTGGTAGGCTTAGTAACAGCAATTATGCTGGTGCCTCACCATTTGTGTATGCTTTGTAATTTCTCTATACACAATAAAATAATAATAATAATAAGCAAAAATGAGTGTCTAATAAAATAGGTCTCAAAACTGACATAATAGTTTATCTGCCTCTTCTTAAGAAAGATCTCTCTCACACTTAATAAATAATTCTAGAACAATCTAAACTTTTGACACATATATATAAATAGTGATAACATATATGATATGACAAATAATAACACACAATGTCACAACAAATTTCCATCTGTGTAAAGGTTGTACTTGAGATTCATCATTTTTTTACTGTAAAACAGATAACGATTCTATTCTCATACATTTTGACTGGAAGATATTAATGATAGGTTAATTTGTTAAATTAGAATCTGGAAATTCTTGTCTCTCTTTCTACATATTTCGTAATATGATAATTGGCGTTGCAACATTATTGTACGAGGCACTTTCACATGATGAAAGAACACGTTTATACATACTTACATTACACGTCGGTTGAATTTAATGTCAGCTATATGTAATTCTGCGTTTTAAGAATATTGTGAATTTACTGAAGATGGCCAGATTGTGGCCGAAACATCTAATGTTTTATTAATGTAATGATAATTAAATATCACAAACTATATCTTGTGCGGTGGTTTTTATACTCTTCTTTTCATAAGTTTTGATATAATAGTCGTGTAAGAATCGTCTCTTGGTAACATCTTATTGTTTTGCAAATCATGGATTATTTTGTATAAAAAAATACATTATTCATTTTTTCTTTTGTTTTTTTTATGAATAAATTCATAAAAAGAAATAAAATATAGACATAATATTTGCATACAAAAAATATTAGGTGCGTAACTAAGTTCTCGCTGTTATTTTGATGAAAATGCATCAAAATAACAGCGAGAACTTAGTTGCGCACCTAATATTTTTATAGAAATAGTTGTGTGGTACATACAGCGTATCCCATTTCAATCTATTCAATTTTTTCTAAAATTATTAATGATACCAAAAAAATTTTTGGTTAAAAGTGAAACAGTTTCGAAGGAAACGTATTTTTTATCACATTATTTTTTTTCTAACTGAAGGCCAAAAAGAATGAAGCCAAAAAGATATGAAGTCACTTCCATTTTTTAATGGAATCGAACATCTACAATTGTAGCCCATTTCGAGACAAATATTAGAGTCATTCAAGATAATGGACTTGAAAAGTTGAAAAACAAACGTTCTTTATTTCATATTCGAATGCGCGCCTGTGGACATTAATAAATCCTAATTTTCTCTCTCTGTTTAATCTTTCAACTTACGATTTGTTATTTGCCATATAGCACAGATCATTCCAGCGATATTATTTGCAGCAACATGAGCAATATTACTGCAATATAATATAACATTGATGGAATGTTTTTTGCTCTATATATGAGCTAGTTGAATGTTATATGCAATTTACTTTTATTTCATCTCGTTCTCTCTAGAGCCATGGGTTCAACTTGACAAATCTTATTTTTTATGTAAAAAGAATTTAACAAAGTTAGATCTGGCGAGCGTCCTGACCAATTTTCAGATTCACACTGTTTCCGATTCAATGTTCTGAAAACGTTGCTTGTAAGTAGAGTCCGACCAAAATTTCAGTTTCGGCCAGTTTCGGTAAAAAATCGGAATTTCGGTTTTGGTTTCGGCCAAAATTAAGAGAAAATTTCGGAAAGTAAATTAAATTGTACAAATTGCAACGCGCTAGTGAGCATTCGAAAAACTATATTATCATCGGCTGATCGGCACCGATTGCTGCAAACCATGCTGACGCTATTTCTTTCTTTTTTGCAAGTAAAAAAGGTTTATTCGCCAAATCGTCACATGCCTGAAATTTCTTATAATATATAGGGAATTCCTTATAATTTAAAAAATAATAAGATATTAATAAAATCTTATTTTTAAAAAAGTATTAGGTGTTGGAATTAATTCGTAGCGTTTTACAAGTGATGGGAAGTACTTTCATTAATGTATTTTTTAATGCTCATGTGAAATAAATAACATTCTTTCATTAAAAACGCTACGAATTAATTCCAACACCTAATACATAAATTTCACATATTTTTATATTTCCAACGATTTTCTGAAAATCATATGGTTTATAAGATTTATACAAATTTGATTGGGATTTTAGTTTCAGCAGAAATGAAAATTGAATAAAAATCGAATACATATTCGTTTTCAGTTTTGGCCGGATGTAAAACAATGATTTCGGTTGGACTCTACTAAATAAGTTATCATGAATGCAATTTGTGTTATGACCAAAAACATAATACTGGAATTGCATACATGCTTTAGTCGCAAAATGTCAACATCCTTCAAAAATGCAGAAAGTTCAATTTTAATAAAGTTGTCGTACAGCTCCTGTTAGTCTCATCATACAAATAACGATCAATAACGTATTCAATGATATATTAAAGAATACACCACTTGCATTGAAACAAGACTACAAAACTTTCGAAATCATTAATGTCAATTATGTCTATTATAATTTTGTATTTATTATAAAAATTCGTTTCATCAAAAAATAAAACGAAAAAAAATTGTAAGTTTAATAACAAGATTGCATTCTACGGACAAAATCATTTTGATTCTTAAGCATCATGACAACGGGGTCCTCAGGGTCCCATATTTTTCTGCTTAGTTTTTTAATTATTTTGTTGAATTTCTTGACGTCAAGTACTAGCTGTTTTGTTTTTATAGAGTCCATAGAATATGAATAAGTGTTAAAAAAGTAAGCAACTATAAATTTTTATTTACATAATTAACTAAACAAATTAAAATTTGTGCTTTTTTAAAAAAAAATGCATCTCTTACTAAACTATTATTAATATTAAAACGATAATTTAGGTTACTTTTTTTAGGATATCCAAAAGTATTTTTCAGAACTTTTTCAGATTTTTTCGCTACGTTTGTTCTTTTTATTAAAAATTGATAATTTTTGAAAAATATGGAAAAATTGATATTTTGTAAGTATTCTCTCTCTCTCTCTCTCTCTCTCTCTCTCTCTCTCTCGCTGCTAATCCAAATAAATCCAAATAAATAGTTCAACCTCTTATATAATAATGTTCTAGGGACTTTTTGGATCATTGAATCATAATGAAGTAAAAATTTCCCAATTTTAAAATCCAAAATGGTGGAACTGGTACGATGGATCAAAAACGAAGAAATAATACTTATTATCTTAAAACTTGATTTCTGGATATTTTGATCATTGTATCTAAATCTGAAGTCAATATTTTCGAAAGTAACAGAATCAAAATGACGAAAGATATAAAACGGATTCCACCGACTTGACTGCTCGAATGCTTATGCGACCGAACCGTTGATCGCGTACGTGAGCTTAAGAGCGTTCTCAGTTTCTATATACTAGAAATATATTGGAATCATATCTTCTATCGTTATTAAAACCTTTTTCTTAAATAGTTTAGTGTTATAAAAGTAATAAAAATACTAAATATTTTACTAAATATTACTTGAATTGTTGGTCCGCCATATTGGTTAGTTATTTTGAATTTAAAAATTTTGATTTCTGATTCATAATCAACAACTTGAAAAATCCGCGGATATAAAATTTAAAAAAATTGGTCTGATACAAAAATTCGTGGCATAAAGAAGAGTTAATACAAATGGATACGATATGAATAAAATGAAATTATTTTTAAAATTTTTGTTTTAAAAAATTTTTTAAATTTCATTTTATAAAATAGAGATTATTTGACGTGTACTGATACAAAGATTTTGAGCTGTGATGTTGATATCTAAATCTAGAAGTAATTCATTTCTGAATCGATTTCTATTTCTGGATAAATAACTGTGTCGAGCTCGCATTAAGCAATTTCGAATCATGGAATAATTTAGAACTCCTTCTATTTGAATATATCTTGTATAATATAATCTTGCGGCTGCTCTAAAATTGTTTCTGTATTTACCTAAAATCAGAAATAGACATATCGATACTTGGCGTACATAATTGGCTATTTTGGAAAAGAAAAATATGAATAATTAAATAATAATTGTAAATAAGAAATTAAGCGAGCTAAAATATCTTTTCTAATTATTTATTCTGTCTAATTAATAATTTTGTCTAGTTGTAATGTTTACAGTGTCGGTATTGTTTGAGATAGTTATAAATATCAGATTTCGGTACGATTTACTTATTTCGTCTGATTTCTGTGAATCAACGCCTATCGCCTTCCTTTTATGGCTTGAGAAGTAATAAATAACGAATTACCTAATAAATCTAATCATAAACAAATATAATCGACGCTCTACGTCTCTTCACAATTGTAATGCGATGCGTATTGTATAATTTCCTGAATTGCCAAATGTCGATGCTTAATCTTTTAAAGTTTTATCTTTTAAGTGATTAATTCAAGAACAAAATAGCAATTCTCAACTATTAATTATATTTATGATATCTATAATAATTATTGACTTTAAGTATCTATAATTATTATATTCATCTTTCTTGAAGTGGGTTTATATGATCATATACATATAAATGTTTTAAAATGAGCATTTTTATTTAAAAAAGTGGAGATGAGCTTCATATCTTTATGATGCCTCCACCCAGAAGAAAATAGCATAAGTACAATCAAAATATATCCTTTTCGAAATCATTACATTTTCATCTAAAACTTTTCTGTATCATCAATAATAATTTTGGAAAAACTTGATAGAATCGATTAAAATAGGACACCCTGTATAAATGATTACATGACATATGTAAGTGATTACACAAAATTAATCCACTGCAAAATGTTAGCAAGTTTTTGCTACGCATTTTTTATATGCATTGAAAAAAAAAATTGAATTTTATTAAATATTTATTTGAATAATACTAACGAAATATTTAGTAAATATATATTTATGTAATTTAAGTATAATTTTGTTATTTTTAAAAAATGTTTATTTACTATAAGTAAATATTTCGTTATTATTATTTAAACAAATATTTATTAAAGCTTAGAAAATTTTTTTTAGTATATACAATTATACTTCATGCATTTATAAATCACTTTTCTAGTCAATGAAGTAGGATCGAAATTATATCTATAATATATAATTCTAGAAACTAGATTTATCTAAATTATTTGAAATATTTAATTGTGAATTGCAAGGGTTTTCAAATAAATCTTGTTTATTTAAGAAAGATTTTATTAGTAAGTGACAGGCGTAAAATGTGATGAATTCTTATATGGCACGCTACTTTTAGAATGTTATATAAATATAATATATTAAAATGAATAGTATCCATATTCGAATTAAATAAGAGAATCCTATATTCGATTAAAACGGATTAAGCTTAATACTTAAATATTTTTGTGTGAATTTATATACCTTATACTTATCTGATTTTGCAACTCACGCGCCAAAATCTTTTTCGGTCATGAAACGCAATTATACAGAATGTCCTGCGAGACTTTTGCTAATCGCTTTTTATAGATAGAGCGGATTAAACTGAGTAGAAAAGTTCTCTATCATTTTTTTACAATTTTCACAATGATTAACGAGATATTAATTACTAAAAATTGCCGAATATTGATGTTCAATAATTTTTTATTCAAATACTTAATCAACTTACAGAAAAACAGCAAGAGACAACAATTTTCTTCTCATAAAGTTCTAAGAATTTTTTCAGAATTTTTTAATACCATATTTTCTCATGTTGGTAAAAATAGTTATCAATAAGAAAATGGAGTACTAAAAAGTTGATCAAAAATTCTGAACCAGAAAATGAACAGAACCAGAGTAGTAATATCATTTATTAAATTGACAAGCAATTTAATAATTTTTATGTTAATGAGCATTTTAATAAGAATATTAATAATTACATATTAATGAGTGTTCTAATTAATATTGGAATCTCTCTTATATTTATTGTATATAATATTCTAGGAATATTGTGTGTTTATTATCTATGGGGTTATTGTAGAAGAAATGGTTTTATTAAAGATAATTCTTGTAAAGATGCGTTTCGCTTCATCACTTCATTGTTAGCGTTTAATAATGTATTGTATAACATAGAACTAATGACTGCCAGCCTATCCATATACTAACAATTTGTATTATAACCACAAATACGTAGATCATGTTCTTCGAGTAACTATGTATTCGAAGTACACAATTGTATCAATACTCTTTTCACAATATAATGTGACTTTAGATTTCCTTTTTACCTTATTTACATCGCTATATGTATTAAAATATATAACAAAGATAGTAATAAAATTATTTTTTTTCGGATTATAAAACACCAATGCTTTATTATCATATGATGAGTGAATTGACATTTTCGTTCAGCAAGTGCTGCCTTGAATTGGATGATGATGGAACTTTAGGTTTTTATTTTATTTTTTGTAAAGCGCCTACTATTGCGAGGAAAAACTTTTGCCCATATTTTCAACAAGTGATATTGATAACCAATTATTGTATAATATATTGTATAATATATTGGCCAGTATTATGGATCAGACAGTTTTCTAATATAATAGGAAGGAATCGATTCTAAAAGTTCAATTTTGACAATATTATTTATACGCTATATTACATTTATCATATAAAAAGTTTCAGAATCGTTTATTATCACAATTTTTAGATCATATTTAGTAGGTTTACAATTAAATAGTAAGTAATTTCTTGAAAAATTAAATAATTGTTCATCGTTTGTTATATATAATAATAACCGGATTTATAATACGTATACTAAATGCAATTTGTTATAAATAAATTCCGCATTTCTCTAATATGTATAAAACAATTGGTTTTAATATGCATTCATCGCGAGTTGTTCTGTCAAACAGTAAAGAAAATAAGCTAAACAAAAATCTGTTTTTCGACATTGTTCAAAATAAGAATAAGCCATGAGCTGTCCATAAACTAGAAGCGTTATTTTCTTTTGCTTAGCCGGCATAGTATGAGAAACAAAAGAAGGTTTCCAGTTTAAACATAGCTATTATAAGTAACTATAAATAACAAACTTTATCAAAATTATTACATTTTTGTTATATTTCCTTATTTGTATATTTTAAAATATTTAAAATTTTATTAGAAATCAGTAAAATACCATGTTTCTATTGGAGATGGAAAATTTTTAGCGGCATCCTGTCTTTCTTCTCGATTTTGTTGGCTCAGGTTCCGGAGTGACCACTGTCCTTTAACACTAGTCTGACACGGAGCTCAAATGCTCAGATGATTATTTAGAAGGACTCATAGATCAATAAAGCTATCTCCCTTTTACGTAGGACTCTAATCTTTGCTTTCTTTCTTATCGAAAGTTCATTATCCTCGTTGGAATCTTCCTTCATTTTCTCCCTACTTCCCCCTCCCCCTCCCCGTTCTCAGATATATTTTCTTCTATATCAATTCTTAATTGTCAATTTCTCCTTTACTACAATCTTCTTTAAAGTTTTTCGAATTGGCAGCAGGGGAAAAAATAATCTCTCGTAAAGCTTTTGTTTTTGTTTACATTTTTTATTTGTAACGGAAAGAAATATATATATTTATAAAATGAAGTAAACATGTAGGAACATTGTAGGCACGTATTCGGAACGTGCTTTTATGAATAAAAAAAATGCGAGTTTTTATTCTGAAAAGTTTTATAAAATACGTAATGTGAACTATATACGCGCTATCATTATTGTAAGCGTGTTCAGAATATGAGTTATAATATAATAACGAAAAAAAAACGTGAAAAATAATTAAACAATAATTTCACTCTCACAATAAATAAGAAGAAAAATTTTACTCACGTTGATTACAATGGCGAAGAAATTATGTCAATAACGCATTGAGGTTCGCGATACTTATGGCGATTTTCTTTGATACTTTCCAATTGTCATTATTTCCAATTACAAATACTAATTACAAATACGTCTAATTTTATACCATAAAAACAGCAAAATCTCAACGATTTCGTTTTAAAATCGTCAGAACAACGAATCAATAAAATTAAAGAAACTTTGAAAAAAGAAATCAGATAAGTGGACAAAGACGCATCAAAAGATTTTAATATTTAACACTAAATAATGTGAAGACTATCATTTATTTTTTTAATTTATATTTTGACCCCTATTAGAAATGGAAGATTCCAAAAAAATCGATTTTTAAATCTGAATCGTGTGAATCGATTCATGAAAAAATTGGACGGTCAAAAAAATTCAATTCTTAAACAAATTGATTTTTTAATCTAATCTAAGGTGCTTTTTCATGCTGATAAAAATTGATGAATATCAAGCATCAATTTCACATATCTATTTTAACACTGAAAATGAGCATCGAGCGTCAGCACCTTTAACCTAATAAAATCCAACTTTAGTGCCATCACATCACAAGAACACAAGAACACAACCGGCACAACCATATATATATATATATATAAAGTGGGACACAACACGTGTTTCTACCTTGAAATTCTGGATTCGCGCGAAACAAAACAAACTCGACTTTAAGTCTTTAGAATTCAAGTTTAGACTGTTTGGAGAAAATACAATTATGCATACTCGTATCGCTCGTTGTTAAAGTCGAAGTATCGATTCGATTTTTCTATGAAAAATTGAGATATTCAAAATCGATCCAAAAAATCGAAAATCGAAATCAAAAAGATCAATTCTTCAAAAGATCGATTTAAATCGCCTCTAGCTCGCACTAAAAAATGTACTTGTAACGGTATTAGCGCGCTAATATGCGATAGTTTAACTTTACATAATAGAGAGTTTTTGCAATCTATCGTTTATTCAGGTGAAGGCTAAGGTTAGATTATTTTCTTCTTAATAACTAATTAAGAAAAAGATAATGTGATTTTAGCATTCATCGTATTTAGATTCGTTATCAAAAGATTCGTTGCAAAAACTTTCTATTACTATTTCTATTTGTTAGCGCGCTAATGTCGTCATAAGCATTTTGAATATGGGCCTATATCTTTAATATCTGTCTTTCGACTGTTTTATTTTATTCTCTTTTTCTCTTTCTATTTACTTTTTCATAAGACTGTCTATAATTGAATCCGCGCATTCTTTTTTTATTGTTTCTGGAGTTATTTATAAGGTGAGTCTATCTAATATTATACGAACGAATCGTATTTCATTCGTTCTTTTGTACAAGAATACATTGGTATTCTACACATCGCATTACAGTTACATTACGTTGCGACATATAGTATAAAAAACTTAAACATTTATCATCTAGCAATACAACCAAATATAATGTTGGGAGCTAACGTTTTGGAAAAAGTGTCTTGATTCTCGAAGTCTTTCTTTTTTTAGTTTCATAATACCGTAACACATAAGAAACTTAGAGGAGAGAGTGAAATCATGCTCCCCAATTAATGTTTTATACAATAATTTTGTTAATAATTAATATTTAAATTGAAAGTTTAATAATTACATTCGTCAAAATATTTCTCAATTAATTCTAAATTCAAAATTATGAAATATTTATTATTTATAGCGTTTATTTATAAAAATTTAGTAACACTGCATATAATGGACAAAAAGTAACAGGAGTGGTAATGTGACTTCTATACAAATAGATTTTCAAATTTGATTTCGTTTAAAAATACATTAAATTCGTATCTTCTTTTGAGGGAATATCTCGAGGATTTCTTATTTATAATTTTTTTGAATCATTCGCATAATGCTTTTTTCGCATAAGCAACTTTTTTCGGATTAACAGCACTTGCCTAAGGCGGCAAATTTTTAAATACATAAAATTTTTACAGTTGAAATAAATTTTTAATTTGTTAATTTAATATTTTTGTATGAGTTACACCGAGCATATTTTATCAGAAAACGATATCTTAAAAAAAAAATATACAGTTAAAAATAAATTGTATTTATATTATTTGTTAAGGATTATTAAACATTTTCACCAACTAATGTGGGCGTATAAACCTTTTTTTTATCCATTTTCCCTTTTATCAAATTTATAAATTAATGAAGCCATGTGGAGGCAATTACATGTTGGTGCCTAGGGGCAGCAAAATTCTTAATTCGTTATTGGGACAGAGCATACTTAATCAACAAGAAACAACGTGTAGTGTAAGTGGTGTAAATGATGTAAGAAAGATAGGAATTATTCTAGTTATGATCTATCAAGACATCTGCTGTTAGTAATGTTTATTATTTTTCTGAAATTAGCCTTGATTATTATCTCCTGTCGAGATTCTTTTAATCGTCGACACCTTCGAAATTGGATATCACCAAATTATAATTTACTGAAATAAATTTGTCATGTTGGACATTGGACTACATTTTCATTCGCTAATACAAAATTACAGAGTGTATGCAAATCTATTAGGAACGAAAACTCTTAACGTTACAAACTTCAAAATTCAGAGCTTCAAAATTTGAAGCTGTAACTTTATTAAAAAATTAATAAAATTTAAATTAAGAAAAAAGAGTTTCAAAGTTTAAAATCTCTATTTTCAAAAAGTATTATGTCTTTTTTATAAGTAAAATGATTTTCACATATAAAAAACTACGAGTTGGAAACAAAATGGGAAATTTTTTCTGACTTTGTGGACCTGTAACATGCCTAAAAAGCTTACAAATACTTTCGTATATGAAAACCTAAAGTTTTCCTACAAAATCATTTTTTTAAATGTTCCTAAGATTTTTTTGTCAGTAAATTATCTCGGATTAAAAAAAGCATCTTGATTTTGATTGACAGCTTAGACCGTTATAAAAACCATCGTATTGAAATTTCTAAAAAACTGAAACTTTATAAAACTTTGCTTTATCAATGGTATAAGGTTGCCAAATGTTTTTAAAACATGTGAACATTAAATAAATAAAATAGCATTCAAATTTTTATTCCGACTTAATATATACATATATACACTGAGCATCCGCATATAAATCATGATGGAAGGATTATATGTGTGTGCAGTTCGAACAAACCATGTCTATTTTTGCTCCTCGTCGTCAATAGTGTGAAAAGGCTACCAACTGTGAAATGCGAAACATAAGGCGGTATTCATAGTGCGTTCTTATTTTAAAACCATTTTAAATAATGTCTTAAGATAATACAGTCCTCGGATCAACTTATGACACCTTAACACTGTACTTAAGACAGTCGTAAAATGTAAGAATCGACTACGAATACTAACCTGTTTCGCGTCGTGAAGCTGGTACTGAATCTTTCCTTGCACAAGTATTAGCATCTTAAGACATTATTTAAGATCGTTTTAAAATAAAAACGGTCTATGAATAATAAAAATAAAAATGTCACATTTTTCGCATTTTACAGTTGGTAGCCTTCTGCATTATGAACAGTAGACGGAGAGGGCAGAGATTTAAAGAGACACAACTGCACATACCATGTTATTCCTTCCACCATAAGCTATTCAGTATTAAAAGTTAGTCTATAATATATGTAATATGAACTTCCCAGTGAGAAACGTCAATTCGATATCGATTTCATTGTCATTTCTCACTGGGAAGTTCATATGACATGAAAAAATGTAATACAATTACAAATGAAAAAATATAATACAAATACAAATTTGCTAAAAAACGATCCAAAACATATATACAAGGTGTTTCAGAAAGAATTGGCCAAATTTTAAGAGCATATTTCACTCATTGTAAGAATGAAAAAAAGTTATATAAATAATGGGTTCGGAAACAATGGGTTTCCTTTCCAAGTTATAAACATTTTTTTATTTTATACTTATACCTATATTTTATTTTATACTTACATCTATATTTTATTTTATATTAATGTACATTTTATTTTATACTTGTATCTGTAGACGTTCAAAAATTCTCAGAGTATTTCGTATTTTTGAATCCTTTGAAAATTTGAATTTTTTGGATTTTTATATATTTATGGGGACATCTTAAGACTCTCGTATATGATATTCTTTTTGCTACTGTGGAAATACTCCGAAATCGTATTATCGTAGTATCTGCGTGTGAAAAAATACGAAATACTCTAAGAATTTTTGAACGTCTTCGACAATCCATGCGATGTCTCGTGTCGATGCGAAGCATGTATCGATGCGGAAGGAAATCATTTCTAGCAATTTCTGTAATGAAAATATATTAGGTGTTGGAATTAATTCGTAGCGTTTTACAAGTGATGGGAAGTACTTTCATTAATGTATTTTTTAATGCTCATGTGAAATAAATAACATTCTTTCATTAAAAACGCTACGAATTAATTCCAACACCTAATAGATAAGTATAAAACAAAAAATAGATACAAGTATAAAACAAAATATAGATATACGTAATGTAAATATAAAATACAATATAGATGTAAGTATAAAATAAAATATAGGTATAAGTATAAAATAAAAAAATGTTTGTGCTTGGAAAGGAAGCGTTTCCAAATCGATATTTATATAACTTTTTTTCAGCCTTATAATGAGTAAAATATGCTCTTAAAGTTTGGCCAATTATTTCTGAAACATCCTGTATATATTGTACATTGTGATTATGTATATAAATATTATGTATTAAATATTGAAATTTATTTAAAATTACATATTTTTTACCGCGACTCCCCGCATTGGTTCTTTTTTCCTGTCTTTTTTCCAATTTCGTCAGTTGTCAATTATTTATAATTAATTGCAGTCATTTGTCAATCGATCAATGAAAAGAGGTCGTTATTAACACAAAAATAGTATACAGAAAAGTTAGTTAATAATTTAAAGTAGGTAATAACTAAAAATAAAATTTACGTTATTTATTTAGACCCTCTCTCTGGACTTGTTTAATCATCACGCACATGCTTCAATTGCATTTCATCGCAATTAATTAATTATAATTATGTGTGTGAAAGATATATGTGACAAAATAGTTATAATTTCCATATCGTCATGAATGTTACAGACTTTTTTTATGTTACAGACATTTAGTTTACTACTTTTAGATTAAAGAATATATTAAATCATGTTTCAAAACGTGAAATATAAAATGAATAATTATCAACAAGAAATGCAATACCGATATACATATAATATATCGTACTATAGAGTTTCTAATGGCTGACCATATCGTGTTACTGTCTACTGCGAGAAATAGTGCATGATCACGAGCCAGTAAGTTGATATTTAATTATTACAAATATTATTACAAATACTACATATTTTTTTTTTAAGAATTTATTGGACGAATTAATGCTTTATTAGTCCAAAACTTAGGTTATATGTCAACGCGACGTCATATTTGGAAATAAATGGGACTAATAAAGTTTTAAAGCAAGTACTTCAACTTTTTTCTATTATTATTGCGTATCTTTGTATCTTATGTTTTTCGTGGGCGGAATTTCATAACTAATTAAAACGACATTCAGAGTATACGGGATATTATAGGCAGAGAGATAGGACATATTTAAAAAAAAAAGGGGGAGGGGGGGGGGGGGGGGAGGGGAGAGAGAGAAGAGGAGGAGAAGAAGGAAAGGAGAAAGAGAGGAAAGAGAGGATTGATATCGTTGCTGGTATCAACAGTCATAATGCGCTTGTATATTTGCGCAGCGTGTATGCAACGTACATACGACGTAACCAAGTAGTTTCAAGCGATCTTCGCCTGAGGATCGCGTTTCCGCATCAAACAAGAATTACGCAGTACGGCAACGAGAGCGTAACGGCAAACGAGCCGAGTCGTCCGCTCGAAGAAACGAGGAGGCAAATTTTGTTACATGCCGTCGCAAGTTTGTAAGCACGTATCAGAGTAATGTGCAGCGAGGAAATCTATCTTCAGGCCGTTGCTGCATCGATCCTAGTATAAACTGCAAACGCTTATTTATTACAATATATAAAATTATTTATTATATAATCTTATAATGGCTCAATAATAATAAACAATAAATAACAAGGAGGAGCTACAAGTCAGATTTGTATGTATTTAATCCTTAGAACATACATTTTGATCTTATTATTAGGTCTTCCTCAGTGTATACATGTAGAGAACGCAAATTTAACAAAATTAATAAAACGATTAGATACAATTTCTAAAGATTATAATTACGCAAAGTGTCAGTATTCCTTCATATCTATCTTCTGTCGTAATAATGTAATGCTTTCAGTTTTGTAATATTCTCAGTTACATTCTTCCATTATCGGTCGCAATTAGTCGATAATGATGATGAAATTATTTAAACGTGTTGAGTCATTCAATAAAATTATATCAGCACACATTCTCAAATGCGAATGTTTAACAAGAATATAAACCAGTAGTTGAAACAATAAGTCAAATTAATTCACAAGAAGCAAATGCGATCGGAGTTAAAATTGAAACCAGTTTAGTATTTTATTATAATACAATACAAATAATTTTTGACTGAACTGATTTCAATTTTAACTCTAAGGTATTCATATGCTGCCTGAAAAGTGGCAAAAGATGATCAATGCAAACGGTAAATATTTTGATTAAAACCATTATATTGTTTCTTTTATATTAATAAAAGAATTTTGATAATTAACAGCGGGAATTTAGTTATATACCTAATATATAATATATACTGAATCAGAGTAGTTAAAACAGTTTTTTATTACTCTATCAGAAAATTACATAGGCTTACAAAAAAATATTTATCCAGAAACGAGAATATGTAATCCCGAAGGTTTTTCCCGAAGGAATGCTAAAATCAAATCCATAACCCAAATTGTTCTATTACGTCTGGTTTCCAAGATATTCTAATCTAAAAAATGTCAAAAAGGCATATTTTGGGCATTTTTAGATTAAAGTTTCTTGCAAACGTGATGGAGAAATATAGGCTACGGATTCGAAATCAACATGACAAAAATCTACGAAAACTTGTAATTATAAAATGGGTCAACACAGTAGAATGAAAAAAAATAGATATTGCAAGTATGTTCACTGGCTTTAGGAGAGAATCAGACTATATGAGACGATTAGCATTAATTGTTGCCCAATTCTATTATATTTCGATAGACTCGCTACATTGTAATTGGTTGAAGTGTAACCGGGCAATCGTAATCGTCAATCCGTAGTCTGATATGGGCATTAAGGCGTTTCCAGATGATATGGCCAATGTTTACGTCAACTTGTACACATTCGCTAAATATTGACTACATTCAATATAAATTTTATGTACAGCCAAGATCACAGAAAGATTGTAACACTTTTTCTCGATGGGTTTCGGAATGCAGCTTGCTCACCGAGCGATTAGTTCTTATTTATAGATCCATGAGAACCAATCACTCGAAAAGCAAGCTGCGTTCCCAAACTATCAAAGAAAAAATATGTCATGTATGTGTATGATATATAATATATATTTGCTAATGTTGTCATACGTTAACCATATCGTCTGTAGGCGCCTTAAGGTCGATGAATGTATTAAGGGGATCGGAAAGTAATGTCGTTTGTCGCATGTCGATATTCATTTGTCATTTATCAACTCATTGTGTACTTCAAAGTCGTGTCAAGACATTTAAAAAAAAATGATATTACTTTTCGGTCCCCCTAATATTTGCAATGTATCTAATTTTTTTTTTCATTTTACTGTGTTGATCCATTTATAATTATAAGTGATTTTCATAGATTTTTTAATGCTGAATTTGAATCCGCAGCCCATATTAAAATCTCGAGAAATTTTAATCTAAAAATGCCCGAAATAGATTTTTTTGGCACTTTCAGGTTAAAATATCTCAGAAATCTGACGTGATGGAGCAATTTGGGCTACGGATTTGGTTTTAGCATTCAAAAAAACCTTACGGGGTTACGTAATGTCATTTCTGAGTCAAAATTCATGTTGGCTTGTTTGTCGATCTTACACCTAATTATCGACTTAGCGATACAGATTAGATACATCGATAGCGTGGATACATCGATTAATCACTTAATGTAATCGTCCTCTCGAGATCGGACAGAGTCCTCTCGAAATCATTATAAAAATTCATATAAAATCTCTATGTATAATCCGATAATTACATGTGCAACCATGAGAAATCATTATATAATATTAAATAAAATCGTATATTTCAAATGACTTCATATGTAATGAAAAAAATTATTTGTAATCAAATGAAATTATATGAAATCATGTAATCTGTGGAACAATATTTCAGCTAGTGATTATCCTTGAGATACATCGTGTGAATTAGGGTTGCATGAGATATCAAGACTATAATCTTGGTATTGTCTTGTCTTGCCTCCAATTCCTCCAAATTCAAAACAAGATCAAGACAAGATTACTAATAAATTATTAAGACAATACTAAGGCAAGATGTCCAAATTCTTGTCCAAGTCTTGTCTTTATATTAATCTTTAAATGAATTATGTATACATACATTTGTAAATAAGAGAAAAAAGTTGTTACATAACCTCAATAGTCAACTTTAACGCTCAGTTCGCGGAGAAGAGCGACACTTTTTTCTGCCAAATTCTTTCGTTTTGAGTGAAAACGCGTCGAATAAGACTAATTTTATTGATTTTTAAGCTGCGGAACCTATTCTGTATAATTACTACTTTTGTCTCGCGATAGAAATTATATATCTATTATTTCCAAGCAAGCGACACGTTGATTGGTTATCACGCCAATTTCCGCTGCGCGGCAACAGTTGCCGCGTTATGTAACTACAGGAGCTATTTCACAGAGAGAGAACTTGCGTGAGCTAGTTAAACAAAACTATCGCAGCAAAACACTAGAGATTTGCTCGATTGGAGACAAAATAACACAAGACGAAATTTTTGCTATGAATATTCATCAAGACCGAGACAAGAAAAATAAAATTTTCAAAAATTTTCAATACCAATAAAATATTTTTACAAATATCATCTTGTCTTGGTTTCGTGTAATCCTAGAATTGCTGGGCGCATTGAGAAAAGGCGCATATTTTTATCTTCGTATAATAAAAATAAAAATAAAAATAAAATTTACAACTTGTAACAACTCAACGTTAAACATATCTGTTTTCGCGATCAAACCAACAGTTCGCACGATGTTATTCACGCATCTGATCTTTATCGTTAAGTCGATAATTAGGTGTATAATCGATCGATAATTTTCTCATAGGGTAAAAAATTTCTCTGGTTCACTCTGTATAGCAACACAATTAAGTGAAGAAAACTATGCATATTCAATCAAAGCGAGTCTTGATGCCTAATAATCATAGACCTTATAGTACAGACTGGCAATTATATTTCCTATAGTTTCTGCAAAGAAACCATTTCTGGAGAAGATATACTTCTCAAATGTTCTTCTTTTTCAAAGTGTTTAGAAATGTACATTGCGCTAGTCAGTTAAATAACATATGATGTTATTATTATATGGCGTTAATATTATATTAGAATTAAAAATGATATATTGTAGCAAAGCACGAAATAAGATTCATTTTAAAAATGTAAAATGCTGGTAATTGAAAAATACGTAAATATAAAATTTTGTAAAATTTATAGGAAGAAATAATCTTAATGATACATATTTAATGTATAGTATATACATATTTTGTCAAATATGCTTCCGGACATTTTTAAAAAGAGAAATATAAATCCTTACTTGTGTATTGGCCATACTTATAAAATCTATGCTAATAATATTTTGTGTAAATTTTACAATTTTTACTTCAACTGCACGCCTTGTGTTAAACATTTCTCGGATTTTCTTAATATTAGAATTCTAAAATTTGCAAAAAACTTTCTCTCATATGAATAAATAATAGAAACTACAAAATGATAAAATATTCTTAAAAAATTTAAGGAAAACGAGAAAATATAATTTTTTAGTTGGTATATAGATATGTGTATATTACATCGTTTGTATACGATACATGATGAAATAGTACGTCGACGTTTAGCCTTCTAGAAGCAGTCGAATGATACAAAAGTGCGGGACTGCTCGTTCCGCGTCCGTTCGCTCGTCTCGTGCTAAGTGCACTTTGTGAATAATCGCAGCGTGAAGCGAGTGTAGAAACATACATGCAGCGATGATTTACCCTTCTCCTTACCGTGTTACCCTGCTCATTCGCATTTTCCTTTCCTTCTACTGCATTCCGCTTGCCCAGTTTACTCTCAACAAAGCGGAAAAATGCTTTTCCGTCGTAGGATCTTCTTTTTTCTCCTGACATCAAAGTGGATCAAGGACAAAAAAAAAATATCGCCGTGAAATTTTTCGAATTCTGGCTCGTCTTGATTCGTTCGGTGAATACCATGACGACGAATACGATTCTTGATACGCAACTGCACGAAGGATGTATGGGCGACCGAGGAAAAGAGAAATATTTTTACCGGTCCAATGCATCTATGCTAGCATGAGTTGTGTGAAATAATACGTTATTTCTCCATAGGCACAAAGAAAATAATGTTCTGAGATTTGCGAAATTTAAAAACAAAATTATTATTTAAATTTATTAAATATACATTTCTCTCTCAAAGGACCTCGCATTAATTATATAGAAAATTGGATCCCGGTGAAATGAGTTAATTTTTAAATATAATGGAGCTTATAATGTGGCAAACAAAAATGTTATAAGGCTGATTAATGAACAGTTTTGAGCTATATATCAAAGGTGCTTTGTGAGAACAATTAGAACAATAGTTTCATATTTTTAATGTATTATAGTTAGAAAACTATCCATTATTGAATCTGATATCTATGATATCTTTTATTACATTATAAGCTACATTATATATGAAAACTAATTCATTTCATCAGGATCCAACTTTAATATAATTAATATAGTTCTGTGTAACAAAAGCTTCAGAAATGAACAAATGTTTGAGCGGAAAAATACGTTGTATGAAGATAGAACATAAATATCAAATTCAAAGAATTCTACTTCTCACAGAAGAACAAAGAACATTTCAAAAATATTCCTCAGGAAAAAAATACAGAATCTGTATGGAGTATTATAATTCACTATATATATATACTGCTAATACAGAATTATTCGGACAATACGTGGTTCAAGAATAGTAGTTTAAGGTAGAAACATTTGTTCTTTCATCTAATCATAACGGACCATTTACGCTGAACAAATGCTACACTTAGTCAGTCATACGGTCGCATTGCGCATGATAAATGAACGTGCGGCCGACACATGAGCGCAAGATATTAGTCTTCCCTGTCACAAATTATCACGAATAAAATTTATTAAGGTACAACTGCGGTTCCGGCAGCGGTCTCGCACAAAATGTATCACATCGTTTGCGCTGATATATCCAAAATGTCAGAAAACTAATCTCCCGTCACTAAGACATCTCGCGTGTGTAATGAAGTCAACCACTGACCGTACGACACGCACGTTCTTGTAGCGATATTTTTTTCAACAAAGTCATATGACATATTATTTTGAGTATTTCGTTACATTGCTTCTGTCACATTAAATTAAGCGTAGCAATATTATTGAATTTATCGTTGTACGCAAGGCAAAGTGGCTACAAGCAAAATGCGGACATCGAAACATTGCGGCAGCGTGAAAATCGAGACCAAAATTGCAGTGAACGAAAACCAATAAAACATTTAAAATGTGGATCAGCCACTAAACGGATTAACAATTTGTCTCTACATTTTATAATCTTATCGGATGTTCTTTCTATCCTATTATTGTTAACATTGTTATATCAACATTATTATTTGATATATTATTATTTGATATTACAAAGTATAGATATTATCTAATTATAGTATATATTAATAAACTTAAATGAAAAAATGATAGTCTACGAATCAAGCTATGTCTTAATGTTAAGAATATAATAAATATTCTAAATTTAATATTTCTACTCCATTTTAATGTCAAACATAAAAACCATATCAACTGTCAATTAAATCGGTAAATCACAAATAGTGTTAAAAGTTAATAATATAATTATTTAAAACACACACACACACACACACATTAATCAATAGAATAATAAATTAATGTCTATTTGCCAATGCAAGATGTTGATGTGGTTGATAATTTATTCAATTATAATAATAATTATTGTAATAATAATGTCGCATATTTTTCGATTCGGATTTGGATCCTTTTCAATGTCGAAACGCGTTAATCGAAATTAATTACGTGGATTAAAAGTGCTAGTGGCCAGTTGATTATAGTGGCGCATAGCCAACTGACTACCAGCACTTTTAATCAACGTAATTAATTTCGATTAACACGTTTTGACATCGAAAAGGATTCGAATCTGGATCGAAACATATGCGACATTGTTAATAACTGAATAAATTATCAACCACATCAACATCCTGCGTTGACTGAAATAGGCATTGATTTAGTCTACTGATTTACTTCAATCGCTTTGTATATCGAGCTTTGTTGCTATATCGTTTTAATTCATATCGTTAATAAAATTATCATCATTAAATTTATATATCATCAATAAGAATCTTATTTTAGACCATATATGTGAGAACACAATCAATACTAGAAATTAAATGCCTATAACTGTCGAAGCTGGATCTTTAATGCTTAAATAATTCAATGTATCATAATGTGTGCGTATGCGCGCGCGCGCGCGCGCGCGTGTGTGTGTGTGTGTGTGTGTGTGTGTACACACACGTTAATATGGACGTTGTTTATTATTCAAGGAATTGTTTCCTTTCTACTTTGAAAAAATGATTTTGCTAAAGTATTTAAAAATTTAGATATGTATATAAAAATAATTTTGTTTGATTTAAAATAATTATGTAGAATGTCTAAACATTGATGATAATACTGTAAAAAATTATATATTTTAACAATCAATTTAAGCATCCTATTATAAATATTTTGATGGTCTAACAAAATTATTTTCAGATCTATATCTAACTTTTAGATACTTAATTCAGCAAAATTGTTCTTTCCATGTAATTTGTTTGGCAATTACTATCAACGTGTATTCTCTTCTTCCATATATCATCATATACGCCGAAAATAACGTTCCTCTTTTCGGTAATTTGTTTCCTTTGTAGGAGGACAGTCGACAGAACCGTCGAGTATCTTCACGCCGATTTCCCAAGACGCAAATGATCTTAACCTCCGCGTGTATGGAAGTTTAACCAGCCCACATACAAATGCCGTCTTTAGACCCGAAACATACACTCTCGTATGTGAATAGAGGGGACGACAAGGTTTTAGGTTGATAAATGAATGCGCAGTTGAGGTGGGCGGCGCACCGTGTTGAGGGAAAAGACTAAAGACACCTTGGGGGATGCAGAAAGCGAAAAGACGAAGAAACGGACCGAATATATCTTGATCTCGAACAGCCGGGAGACAAAGACGTTGCTGTGTATCGTTGATTGAACGTAATACTTGACGTATCTCCGCCTTAATCTGCAACGAGTGAATTTATATCGACCGCGTTTGACGATCGCCATGAAAATACCATTCTTTAAAACCTGACCTCGAGCTATTTTATCGTCGTCGGGTAACATTAATTTAATGGCTTGTGATTAAATTGAAAATTGATGCCTCCTGTTTTCCGTTTGTTGTTAATTTTATTGTCATTGCCTTGTTCACTATTGCTGCGGCTTATTTATTCGCTTACTCGATGAATTACGACTTGTAGATATTGCTCAAAAGAATATATATATAGAAACGTACCTCTCTACCAACGCAAAAAATAAATAACAATTAAGTACAGAATATTTCCAGAAATTGTAAGAGAGAGATACCGGCAAGAACGACTTTACATGTAAAAATAAGTCGAAAACGTAGAATAAAATTTATTTCTATGAAGCTTTGCTTTTTGAGCAACATTTTCAACAATTTATAAAGTAATAAAATTCATCGCACGAATGTCCTGTTTTACTATGCATTTTCGATTATCAAAAACAATAAACGTGAACAGAGATAGTAGTTTACAACGAGATCCATTAAGTCCGAACACTTGGCGAATATTTAAAGTTGAATTTCCAGAAAGCAAAACATCATATAAAAAATTATATTTTATATTTTCAATCAATTTTTTTTGTAAAATCATCTTCTTCTCGGTTCTATTATGATTTATAGAACATCTTGTATATAATATTTGTCAATAATAACATAGTGCAATAAATTTTTATCAATTTTTTTGTTTCCAACAAATAATGGGTGTTTTTATAGGATTTTTATATTGAAAAAGGATGTTTCAGGATGTTTCAAAAAAAATTTTATATAATCATTCAATTTTTAAAAACTTTGCATTGAATTTCTTATTTAATAACATAAATATACGTAATATATAGTAAGAAATAAATATTTAAATATATTTTTATATAAATATATTTAAATATTTTTTTATAATATATGAAAACAAATGTGATAGTATAAATTGTTTATGTACAATTTTAAATAATAACATATCAAAATAGTAAAATTTATTAACAATATTTAATGTCAGTTGATTTACAATTAAAGTTTCTGTTTCTTAATAATTGTATGATAATTTTTATATACTTTACATTGAAAAGATAAAAGAAAAAATTGTAGATTGTTAAATTTATGAAGTTTCTTCACAAATAAATGCCTTGATTGTTTAAAATTTACGCGATGGACAATTTTTTAAGCCTATATTCTTTTTTTAACGACTGAAAGTGGATATATATATGCGGAAAGAATAGTTTAATTAAATTATTGAAAAATTTAATTAGATATGGATCTGAAAAAGGTTTTATTTGATCATCAAATGTAAGAGGGCTCAATGCTGGTTGCTAAAATGTTGATATTCTTTTGCAGCATTGCTCATCATGCTTGAAATATTTCGATACAACAAAATTCTTTTCAGATTTATACCTAGCTAAATTTTAGATACTTCATCAAAATTGTTCTTTCTATATAAGAATTTCTATTTAGGTCTGAAACAGAAACACATTATATAGTCAAATATCAGGCAGTGTAATTACAGGTTTGGTAACTTATAAATGATTGTAAGTATCCGAGCAAATAGTCATAGTCATTTTTAACATTACCGACAGTTTTGGAACATAGAACATTTTTCGATATAAAAATTTGTTTTAATAACCGCGATTCTCCTTATGTCAAATCCTTAAACACGCTATATGGATACGGGTTATCTTGAAAATGGGCCACATCGACAACTTTAACTGTCGCAAATTCCACCGTGCCGAGACTATTACAGCACTTCACAGGGAGTTCTTCTAGCGCAGCGCGATATACTCTGCTAATTCAATAACCCCCTTATTCCCTTTGACCTCATTTCCGCGCCCGTCGAATGTTACACCGCGCCGATCCCTGGCACGTCTCTTAAAGCCGATGATCTGACGGCGACACCGAGAAAAATAGATTGATAAAGTGACGACGTGTGAGGACACAGCGCGTGAAATTAACGATGCGAAATGACGAAAGGCGTTTCTAGACGGATACATTTTGCGCTCCAATGTTGCATCCTGTAACACAATATAAATATTTGTTGACGTTAAGCCATAATAGGACTATATTTTATGGAACGTGTAGAACGGTACATTTTCAAACACGCACACTACTTATTTATTGGATATATCTTACGGCATTATCGAAACATCACGTTTTATTATAGACTTAATTTCTAAATAGAATCGTAAGGCTCATAACATATTTTTGTAAGACTTGTAAGAATTTTTAAGTGCTTATACAATATTTTTATTTTTATACAATATTTTTATAGGCAGTTTTTTACTAGCCATAAAATTTATAAGAAAGTGATAGATATTTACGATATATTAGTCATAAGTTCTTACAAGTTTTACGAGAACACGTTACAAGTCTTACGATTGTGCTTAGAATTGACCCATAAGATAGTACTTTATCGGCATTTACTTCCAAGTGAATTTACTGAGTGATTGCTCAAACGACAATACCTCACGCCTTTGTTCAACTTACTTCACTTTTCAATATAACGCGTTGCAATAAAAATTCACTTCCTTTTGAATTTAGTCAAACCTTCGGGAGCACATCCCGTCTTCCAAGCAAAACGCATAATATCCCAGCTAGAAGATAGAGTCTATCATCTAGATACTCTAGATCCCTTTTGACAGAATCAAATTAGTAGCACGAACGCACAATGGCGGTACCAATCAAAATGTAGCGCAAACATTTACAACAATGCACAATACATTTTGCACATGTATATATATACATTTTAAATTTATATGTACCATTTTGACTGGTGTACACGACCAGACAATGGCTGCGTTCCGATATTCACTGTCAGTGTCAAAAATCTATAGTGCACGTAACGTATATTATAGGTTTTTAGTACACTGACAGTGAATTTCGGAACGCAGCCTCTGTCTTCTGCAAGGGACTAGTGGAACAAGAGGCACAAGTCGTAACATCAAAACTACGTCAAAATAGCTCCAAAATGATTATTAAAAGTCACTTTTTCAATCAGTAACGTTTTATAATAGTTTAACCGATTTAACGTCATTTTGATATCACCGTGATTAGTTGTTCTGCTTAAACGTGCACCTGGTTAATTAATTGGTTAGTCTAACAGAAGCAATACGATTTGCACGACGTTTTACTTTCGTGCAGCGCTCAATGTGAAAAATTACGTAATTCTTCGACGAAAATGCCAATAATATGCACATCATGTTTCTGGTTGGCGCTCCACGATATTTCACATCTGAGGGGATTAGGATAGAGGGAGAAGATGGGAGAGGGGGGAGGGGAGGGTAGCGATGCGGTGTGTATGCACCGGAACGTCACACGCGCGAGCCATTTTATTTTGTAATATAATGCTTGACTCCTCGTCGTCCACGCGGCTTGACATATTGGACGTGATAGGGAGTAATCTGTTATACCGCTTCGTGTCCACGATAGAAGCCTGCAGGCGGCATGCCACCCTCCGTCCACCCTCCCCTCACCCCTGTTGCATCTACGATGCGCGTTGGAACGACCGATATATTTTCCGGTATACACTTCCGTACAGATTCGTACGGGGAAATATAGTGGCGCGAGCGCGAACGCGAATGCGTGAGCCGAATCGGCGATAAATCAAGGACCGCAACGTAAATAAAATCTTATGGAAACATTCCAGGGAGAGGAAAGCGGAGCATATCCCTTCCGCCCGTGGCCAATTTGAGATTATCCATGTGACACACATGCTGTGGTTCGGAGAACCATTATTGACTTTGGGGGGAGCGATAACAAGAGAATGCGATACTATGACAGTCTCTCTCTATATGATACTCTCTGTGAATAAATGTTGCACTATAGTTGGGAAAAAACTCTTGTCGATATTGCGATAGAGACAGCTGAGACAGATATAAATGTAAAATACATTTTATGCGTCATGTGTTGCTTTACTTATACGATGTACTTATGCGTATGTCACGATTTCTTATTGTAAAATTTCATTTGATCTGGAAAATTGGAATCGTTACGTCTCGGTAATCTAAAGGCTTAGGACACTCACGCGGAATGCAAGAGATCCGGGTTCGACTCCCGGCCGAGGTAATATTTTTCGCAATAAGAATTAATTATTTACAGATTTTAATATGTCATCCAACATTATTAAGATCGTTTCGAAGATGCGAATAAACATAAAAAATTGTTAAATTGCTAGTCAATTTAACTCGTGATATTACTGCAGTAGTTTAGTAGAGTTAGCGTTTCAAGATCGAAAAATCATTTCGGCACGCGTTTCTAGGGATTACATACGTAGTACATATCAATTATATATCAATTATATATCAATTTACATATCAATTATATATCAATTATATATCAATTCACATAAGAATCATAAAAGCATTAAGATCCAGCTAGACCGTTTAAAGCTTTGATTTCTATAGTGAATGCTGGAAATCTGTAAATTTTTAATTTGAATTCGTTTTAATCATTTCTATAGGTTACTCAATTGAACAACTTAATTGAGGAAAATTTATTAAATTTGACTAAATTTAGTTTATTCTTACTGAATGTATAGGTTAATATGGATATTACTTACTTTGAAACGAAGCAATCACAGAAATGGATTTTTTATTTTGACAAACATGGAAATTAAAAATAATAAAACGTTATATGTAACTTAAGGGATCCCTATCGCTTCTTTGACATCTGCAATGTCTGTCTGATTTTCATTGAAGTGCGCATTAATTCACACCCAATGCGACGTAGAACTAAAATTTAAGTCAATGAAAAAACGTTTGATTGTGTTCATTTTATTCCCGCTTTGATCGACAAGGTCTATTTCCAATGGAATTAATGGAAGGAAGGGGGAGGGGGAAGAGGAGGAGGAAGAGGAGGAGGAAGCTTAAAGATGTTCTATACATATTTTCAAAACAAAATTATGAAAAAAATTACAGATTATTCTAAATCACGTTTAAAAAATAATATGACAAATTTGATGATGTTTACTATCTGAATCAAAGTTGTTTCATAAAATAAATAGTAATATTTTTTTAATCTGTGCCCTAATAAAAATATATGGAAACATATTATAAAATAACCGATAAATCTCAATTTTTTAAGATAAGTACATTATGTATTCAAGATTATTTACGTAGAGTCACGTTGCGATGCATGAACTAGTTATCCAGTAAATAAACAAAATACTTATTTGTTCTATATCTTTGTAACTAATCAGTGAATTGCAATGAAACTTTGCATAAATTATTTTGAATATTAATTAAATACTTTAATTATTTTGAATATTAATTATTTAAATAGTTTATTTGAAATGTAAATATTAATATATATTAGGTGTTGGAATTAATTCGTAGCGTTTTTTAATGAAAGAATGTTATTTATTTCACATGAGCATTAAAAAATACATTAATGAAAGTACTTCCCATCACTTGTAAAACGCTACGAATTAATTCCAACACCTAATAATATTAATATATACTTCCAAATTTAATTTTTTTTACAGGGACTATACGTCTAATACATTCTTAAGCTCATTTTTTCTTCTTTCTCATTTAATTAATTTATTATTTGTATTAATCACTTGTATTATAATTAGTTTAAGAGGTATTTCTTGATGCTGTTAAAATCGGAAACGCCACGCAGGAAGTTTTAGCTGATTCTTTACAATCAATCGCGCGAAAATTATGTCTGGAACTCGAAAGGCATCCCGGATAATCCCAGACAACGTTGCGCAATATTCCGACTAACGCATCGGTGCATCCCGATGGCGCATGTCTATCGAAAAAGCAAAGAGATCTCTCCGCTAGTTTCGCTTGGTTGAGGCCAGGATCAGGGATGGCACTCGAGACACACCCGGGGGATTTTGGGACGAAAAGTTCCGCTAGAAACTCCGGGTCTCTCCCGCTTATCCAGAAGCCTTCAACTCACCCTTTACTGATCCACATGCGTCCCTATAGTCGCTTTTCGTAGCGTGCATAGTCAAGCTGCATATAGTTTTCTCTCACGTATTCGCACACACGCGCGTCGATCCGGTCGAAAGGTATCACGAAAATATAGACCGTGAAATTTCTAAACGAGATTTAAAGTTTCGCACGGCCAATTTCTAGCCGCCGTTTAACCTGCCCGCACGTAATTACCGAGATAACGAGCTTTGTAAAACGGTTAGAATTCTGAAAAAAGAGATTAAGCGAGCCGTTTACTCTAACTAGTGTAAGTCATAAACGAAAATGTAATGGTTTTAAACAGGATGTATGAGCGCGGCTTAAGATAGTTATTTGTGCCATGTGTACTTATTAATGAAAGATTTCATTTCTTCGAAATTATCTCTTTGCAAACCATATATAACATTGAAGAAAGAATTTACTTAAAGTCAATTCAATTACCAAAAGATAAATGTTCGAGAATGTTGTGCGAAAAAACGCAATCTTTATATAGATTGCTTTGTTTGGCAATGTACACGAAAAGGTTTTGCTGAAGTATTTAAAAATTTAGTTAGAATCTCAAAATAGTATAGGACTATGAAAATACTTTCTGGAAAGGAGAATCGGAGTAAATGTTTTTTATAGATTTTGAATTACTCAATCCGAATTTGTAAGCCGTTTTACTCTATCACATCTATAATAGTTTTTTTTAAACGTGATTCATAATGCCCTCGCCTGAAAGAAAATTCTAACGCCTATGTTCACGTTCCTGATTCACGCCTTGTGCGAATTTGGCACATCATCCTAATATTAGGTATTATAACGTGTAAAATAAATTGGTGCACGGAAAAAATGACTACGGTTGCCACGACTAAAAGTCACCCATCAAGAACAGTACGATTGTGATAACCATAAAATTGGCATATCTTACGATTATAGCTATAAAAATATGGCCTTTTTATAGTTATCACAATCGAATATATTAATGGAAATTGATCATTATTTCCAGTTGTGGCAACTGTAACATTTTTTCTGTGTGCAAAATATCATTGTGTAACATACAAGAGATCTACAGATGCGTTACAGAAGATTTTTTCAGCTTCAGAATTGGATTTTAATTGTTATTTTTAAGAGATGAGTTAAGTAAGCTAAACAGAGAGTTTTCTGAGGCTTACTGCCTCTCTCTCTTTTACGCTACCGCTCGATGAGCTGAGCCGCGGATTACACGTGTGACACAGCAAAAATTTTTTCTATTTCTTGCGCTTCATTTAACTTATTAAAATTGCCATATTTACTTTTGCTTTTTCCTCAAATGTATCAATTTTCATAGATTTTCTATCATTTTTCTAAAAAAACTGGTCGTGGTGGAACAAAACCTTACCAATTCGGATTACTGAATGCAAAATGATATCTATAAACACCTACTTTAGTTTGAGTTTCCTTTCAAACTCAACGCTGAAACTGATTGTTAAAAATGCCAAAACTTTTTGCTCATCAATGTTTGAGATAATTATTCCGATGGTCCAAAATTGTTTTCAGATCTATTTATAGCTATATTTTGAGATACTTTAACAAAATAGTTCTGTCTTTATATAAAAAGATCTACACACATTAATGATTAAGAATATCCAACCTAAACATTTGATCTTACGTATGTTTGATTAATTATCGATCTGATATCGAACTGATTAATCAGATTAAGCTCCCTCGGGAATTGTAAGCTATTAGCAACAGTCTATTGATTTCTCGAGCGTTCACGTTATAAATTATTCACCGCCTTAACAGTACACCTTCGTTATTTTACAGTCTAATCACTATTATAATTTCTGCGAAATTAACGTCGTTGATTCGAGCATCGTCTTGAAAATATGTATTTTACAGTCGTGTTCTCGGCCGATTTTGCGGTGTTATATATCATGTATGCTTTCCAAATCGTGTTCATGTACGCGAAGCGTTAATATTATGATATTATGGGAATCAGGAACAGTCTTTTCGTACGTTTCAGCATGTAAATGAATGTAAAGGGAGATATGCAAATCATACGCGGCGAGTGACACCGACATATTCTATGGCCAACATATTTTGCAAGTATACAGTATGATGTGTTTGCACGGATGACATTTTCGTTTAGTTGCTTTTAAAATGGAAGTCAAAATAAATGACTTATTAACTTGACGACAAAACATTCCGATGACATCTTTAATAAAAGTGAATAATTCTTTATAATTTGTAGATACTAGTACGAGAAGTACATCGTCGAATTTTATTATCGCGTTGTTGCTTTTATCGATTTGTACAATGTACACACGTTGTAAATTTAAAAAAATACATATTCATATCAAAGGGACTTATAAGGGAGGCGGCTTATATCAGGAAAAGTTTAAATGAGTAGATATTGATTTTATCATTATCATGTTTAACAATTTCGTACTATATTTTTTTTACATGTTACTATATTAAAAATCGAGTATTGACGTACTAAAACATTTCTTTCATCTTTTAGTCATAGAATTATAGATCTCTGAACGTGTCGTTATATTGAAACCTCCGAATGGCAAAAATGGAACGATCGATAAAGAATATTGGTGATTTTCAATTCGACGGGAAGTTGAGTTCCTGATCAGAAATTCAAATTGAATCGAGGAAAGCAGAAACATTTCTGTCACACGAAAATTGTAATAAAGAAGGTACTGTTTTGAAAAATGACCTAAAAAGCTCGTATAGGAGATTCTTGAGTTAAAGCAGATAGATGAAAGAAAAACGTAGAAAACGAGAGCATTAAATGGTCGAAATTTCCATAAGGAAACCTTGTTCTTCTTTCTGTAAAGAAGAATGGTAGCAGATAGAGCATTTAATATAAACCTATATTCGCAAGGATAACCTCGCAAGAAGTGTCCTTACCAGAATTATAAATTCCATGGCGACTTGAGGACAGTTTCTTTAATTTACTTTTTTCTTGCCTTGAACTTGCCTTGAAATAGACAACAAAGTAGACTCAACTTGCTAGTATTATATTCGTGAATCTTTATCTAGGATCATGAAGCGATTGAACCGACAAACTGTATTAAGAAAATATAAACTCCACATTAATCCCAAGAGACCTCTATAAAAGGAACCGTGGCGC